>CAMZMU010000041.1:115440634-115493258 GCA_947311845.1 Poa pratensis | reverse complement strand
CCAGCTTCAGATTAATAACCCTAGGATGTGCTGCTGGCCCTAAGCTATTATGCTTGAGGAGTCCTTACCCATTTGCACCGTGGCAACTCATTTCGTTTATGCCCTGTTTGGTTGCATAGAATTGGGCTATGAATTGGGGAATCTGGAATTGAGGGCCCAATTCTGCCGTTTGGTTGTCCTTGGTATTCGTCCGTGGAATTGTAGTCCAATTCCGAGCCCACCCCGCGCGCGCTAACTTACCCCTTGGCGAAGTCAGACCTCAGGACCTCCGTATTCATCTTGAATTGGAGCACCGCTTCGCTCCGTCCCGCACAGGCACAGCCAGCTTGCGTCCATCCCGAGAGAAGAGAGGAGCTCCTCCCGCCGCCAGTGAACTCCGCCGCCCCGCCCCCTTTCCCCGCGCCTCTCCTCCTCCTCCGCCTCCTCTGCCTCCCCGGCCGCCCCGCCCCCGTTCCCCCACCCCTGTTCCCCCCCCCGCGCCTCTCCTCCTCCCCCCGCGCCTCTCCTCCTCCCGCCGCCCCGCCCCCGTTCCCCCACCGCCGCTGCCAGCTCGCTCCCTCCGCCTGCGCACGCTCCCCGGCGTCCGCCGCGCCGTCATCTTCCTCCCCTACGAAGGAATCGAGCCGGGGTGCAGTGGATCGATGGCCACAACCTCGTCTTCTCGAGCTCCGGCTGCAGCTCATGGATCGATGGCCACGACCTCCCCGTCCCTGGCCTCGACCCCAAGTCGCCGCGCCTCCCTCCCCGTCCCTGGCCTCGGGCCGCCGGCACCGGTGAGGCCTCCGTCCTCCTGGCCCTCCGCGCCTGATGTGGATCGATGTGCTCTCTGGTTCCTTCCAAGCAAAGAAAAAGGAAAGAGAAAAAAAGGAGAAAAGAAAAAAGAAAGAAAAAAAAGGTTGTTATGTGAAAAATAGTATTCTAATATATATATGTATATTTCATCCATATTACACAGTTATATTGTTCAAACTTGAAAAACATTCAATTCCACACAATGTGCATCCAAACAGGATTTAGAATTCCATTGCTCTTTCGATTCTGCAGATGAATACCACGCATCCAAACAACAATTGTGGTATTCCATTGAAATCGTTGATTTGGTATTCCATTGCCAATTCAATTCAGAGATGAATTATGTGCAACCAAACACAGCATTAGGAACTGCATCTGCATGTGTTTTTTTTCTGGATCAATAGGGCCCCTGGAAGGAGAGCCCCGGCTCCATTTCATCAATGAAACCAGAGTTCAGTTCAGAGTACATTTTTCTTTCAGCTGAGCTAAGCGAAGGCCGAATGAAACTATGACCGCATCTGTATGTGTTTCACGATAGAACCATACATTCCCTGTTCGTTACTTCCCAGCAATTCACAATGAGTACTAGGATCTTGAATTCTTGATATATTACATACTGTTCTAAAATTGTAACTTCTTCTCCATTTTTGCAGAGAGAACGTCGTGCAAGGGAACGTGAAGCACTGCAAGTCAAGGGTTCTCTAGAAACTGCAAAATAAACTTTACTAGGTAAGTACATGCTTCCCCACTTTCAGAAAATAATATGCTTTAACCTTTTACAGTTTTTTCCATACCCATACTATGGCATCGTAGATTGCTCTGGTGAAAATGAAATAACTAGACGATATATTTTTCCCAGCATATAGTGAAATAACATGTATGTTCTTTTGTTGGAAGCGCTCATTTGCTTACATTCCATTTAGCAAGCAATCCAATGAGTAGTGACCTTGCTTTCAATTGACACTACATATTCTTTTGATTCGTGCAGGTAACTGCTTACATTATTGTTTATCACACCCTGGATTGTTGATTTATGTGGGATGGAGAAAGTTTGATGAGGAAGTTACAGCGAGGCTTTTCAGTGTCGGTAGGTCATTAGATCTTGTTTCACGAAGCTCCTCAAAATGTGTCAGTTCCTTGTAACGACAAACTGGGCAGATGCGGCAAAATTATTTGTCAAAACTGCACTGTTATGAATCTTTTGTCAACTTCTTATATTCTTCTGTCTGTAATATAAGTAAATCGAACCATCTATTTGATTCAGACCTGTTGTAACATAAGTAAATCAAATCATCTGGTCTCGCTATATGCAGTCTTCAAATTGTTGGTGAAGACCAATCATATCTACATGACTTCATCCATCTTGTCTTCCCTCTTATGGTTCTTCTCCCTGAACGTCATCAGCAGAGGCTTGCGTCATGGGCTCGTGCACCACCACCGTCTGAAGTAATTGTGCAAGATGACAAAATGCACAGGTGAGAGACAAATCCATCTTTCTTCCCCAATTTCATGGGTATGTTATGTGTGTGGATTCCAATTCAAATGATAATCCTCGGCAACTAGTAAGTAGACTGTAAAAATCTATCCATGAATTTGAGCTCAGGCGGAGAAGCGTCTGCAAAGAGGATTCCATTGTGCACACTGCACTGGTGATGACTGCACATCTGCTTGTTTGAGCTACACTATCTGTTTCACTCTACAACTAGATCTCTCCTTTCTTCGGGTTTGTTGGCTCGGTACTGCCTGATCCTTTCTTCATCATTGCCACGAACTCTGAATAATCTATCCTCCCATCCTATATGTGCAAAAAATACCTTCAGTTTCATTGGATGCAAGAAAATAAATCAATCATCATCAGCTGAGTAAACCAGCTATCGATTTGATTTATCAGATCCTATTTTGTAGAATTAAAGTTCTGATCAGATTGCATATCTGTAATGTGTAGTCAACCTATAGTTGTTGTTCCTTACATTGTCAGTGTCAGCATCTGAGATGATATCCTTTATCTCTTTGGCATCATACAATCCCTTCTCCTTCAAGGCTTGCTCGAGCTCATCTTTCGTTATGTACCTGCAAGATTTATGAAATAAAACACAAGTCATACTAATAGAGTACCTAAATTGGAGAATCCAGCCATCTATTATGTTGATCCTAGTGCTCAGCTTACCCACTGTTGTCCTTGTCGAAGTACTGGAATGCCGTGTAGAGGTGCTCGTCTCTATCCATCTTGTTCATGTGAACGGTCGCGGTGACGAACTCCTCATAGTCGATCAATCCATTGCCATCCGCGTCAGCCTGGATATATTTGAAGTAAAGATGAATTTTGTGAAATCAGCCATGTAAATGAGCCGTGTTCTTGATTGCTTTGTGAAGAATAAAGACTCACTGCTTCCATCAGTTGCTCAATTTCATTGTCAGAGAGCTTTGTGCCTTGCTTTGCTAGCCCGTTCTTGAGCTCCTCGAGCGTGATCGTGCCGCTGTTGTCTTTGTCGATGTTCTTGAACATCTCCTTGAGCCCCCTGATCTCCTCTTCCGATAAGCACCCAGCTATAACCTGAAAGTACAATGTGACTGATGAACTGCTATCTATGTCCAGTTCAACAATTAGATACGAGGAGAGAAAAAAAGGTTCCTACTCTCAGTGCAGCTTTCTTGAACTGGTTCATGGCCCTGAATTGCTTCAGCCTGTTGAGAACGACGTTGTCGAGCGGCGTATCAGGTGCATCTCCGTCTTCTTTGATCCATGGGTGATCTGCCAGCTCAAATCCACAGAACTTTCAGGCCATGTTCTTTCTCATAAGATCCACGCGACAGGAGTCAGATTTGGGAGAGTGCTTACTGAGGACTTCGAAGGCTGTGAGCCTCTCCTTGGGGTTGATGTTGAGCATCTTCTTGACAAGATCCTTGGCGCCCGAGGAGATGTTTGGCCATGGATCGCCGTTGAAGTCGACCTGTCCGCGCAGGACGGCGGTGAAGATGGCGTTCTCGTTCTCCGCCCAGAACGGCGGGACACCAGCGAGGAAGATGTAGAGCATGACGCCGATGCTCCAGATGTCAGCCTCCGGGCCGTACCGCCGCTTGAGCACCTCCGGCGCGATGTAGTAGGCGCTGCCGACGATGTCCCGGAACACCTCGCCTTCCTTGAAGAAGACGGAGAGGCCGAAGTCGGTGGCCTTGAGCGGCGAGTCGTCTCCTTTGCTCAGGAGGAGGAAATTTTCCGGTTTGAGGTCCCGGTGCATCACCCCCATGGAGTGGCAGGTGTGCACGATGCCGACAATGGCGCGGAGGAGCGCCGCCGCGGCCCGCTCCGTGTAGTGCCCCCTGGCGATGATCCGGTCGAAGAGCTCGCCGCCGGCGCAGAGCTCCATGACGAGGTGCACATTGTGCTTGTCCTCGTAGGCCCCGGAGGTCGACGATGTTGGGCTGGCCGGAGAGGTGGTACATGATCTGCACCTCCCGCCGGACATCCTCCACGTCCTCCTTGGTCGCCAGCTTCCGTTTGGCGATGGTCTTGCACGCCAGCTTCTCGCCGGTGGAGCGGTGCGTGCACAAGTGGGTCACGCCGAACTGGCCGCGCCCGAGCTCCTTGCCGATGGAGTAGGTGGCACGCACGTCCTCCATGGCGCGCCCGAGCACGTCGCCCACCGGGGCCGCCGGCTTGGTGCATGCCTTGGCATTGTTGGCAGCCGCCGGTGCTGCGGCGCCGTGGCTCCCGGTCGACGATGTGCAACGGGCTCCACCTTTGGGGCCGGTGGAGGCTCCTTGCTGTCGTCGCCGGCGTGTCCGGCACCCTTGGAGCAGCATTGGCCCATGGCTCTCCGAGGGAGACACAGGCATGCATGGAGAGCCGGCCAAAAGAGAGGCACACATGCAGCATTCTTCGCTTTGTTTGGGAGGCTTGTGAAGAGGAGAAAAAATGGATTTGGAGTTTGGAAGGTGTGGAGGGAATGGCGGCAAGGAGAGGCGGATATAGCTTGCTTGCTCACTTGCTGCCACTATTTGTTTGCTCCGTTTTTCATTGCAAAACTCAACCTTTTGTAAACTATTTTGTTTTGCAGGTGCTCATGTTATAGGCATGGTTGTCAGTACCTGATACGCCTACTATACCACTTCGATACTAATACGATCTTACGAGACGATCCTACCATTCTGATAACATTCAGATAAAAATGATACGTAGTATATCCGATACTGGTAGCCATGGTAAAGCCTATCGTACGTCCACGGACAATTCAAAGATAAAATGCACATTACCGAAGTAAATTCAAATTGCTTTGATAAAATATTGCGGTTGCACTTGGAATTATTTTCTTAAAGATTTACATACCTCCAGAATGAACTATATGGTTATGGAGGTCTGCAGTCCTCATGCATAAAATTGAAGTTGATTCAGTCTTTCTCAAAGTGTCCAGGACATTCACCTCTATAAACACACCAATGAGATTTAACCAAAAGGCAACTTAAACATCATGTGTTCTGAACTTCTGATCATTCAGTACCTCGACATAATTTACAGACTGTTCCTCCAGGCCAGTTTAAGTCCTAGACACTTGCTCAGATGACTGTTATCAAACAGAATGTAGCACCTGCATTCCTGGATTTACTTGATGAGGTGATGATTAAAACTTAAAAGAAACATGATTTGGGAAAATCTACTCGGTTCTCCACATGATCATTGCATATAGCTATCTTATTTGGAGTGTCAGAGGGCCTCTCAAGGTTAAATTCTTATGGCTGCTTCCAGATGATATGGTGATGCACGCCATCCACCATATTTTCAGAATTCACCCACTGTCATATCTACCTTCTCATAAGTAAACACTGGGAAATTGGACTCACATACGACAGGTCAATTCACACATGACTTCCAAAAGTTTCACACGGGACACCTTCCCTACAGTACACGCAGCACACATTCAAACCAGCTTTTTACAGCATGTAACCCCTTCCAAAATTGTGATCCCCTTTTGCCATTAAAAAAACAATTATAAAATAGTATGCACAAAAGCTCTGAGCATAAATCACATGTTCCCGTTCCAATAAAATTTGGCTTACATTTAGCGGACATAAATTTATCTTCCTAGTTTCCAGATTTTTTTGTCTCTCTCCTTGATGTAATCCACTTGTTTGACACCTTGTATATATGTCCTCTCTTAATTCAAATCCGGCACTAGTATGCGACTACAAATTAATAAGCATGAGGCGTCTCATCTCGATATAATCCTGCACTAATATACTGCAAAATTTAAGAAAGCTAGCCTGCTAATTTCGTAACTGTGTAAGTTGTCCCACTGTCTGTAGAGTAAAAGCTTCTTCTGGGATCTCTAGTGCAGCATAAAACTTCCTCCTCAACAACCACATTCGACAATGTCCTCTTGAAGCTTTTTACAGAATCCTCTGGATGCCCTTTCGCTATGGATGCCTGCAATTCCATTTATAATGGTAAGAAAGTAATCTGTCACAAGAACTGACCAGCAAGAACATATCCATTCTCTATGATTGTAAAGAACATATAACTAATTTATGTCACCAGATCGATTTTGAATCAGAGTGTCCATACATACCAAATGCACTTCATCAAGCTTGAAAAGGCAGAACCTCCAGTTCCTAGACTCTATTCCATCAATGTAAACAGAGATGTTACTCCATTTAACATGGTGAAATTCCAAGCGATGGAGCCCAAATCCAACCCCAGCGCCTACAGCTTTAACAAATGCTTCTTTAAGAGACCAGTACCTACAAAAAGGTAAAATAAGAACAATTTATTTTAAGTTACTGCGCAGATCATCAAAAGCATGCAGACAATTTCAACTCTAAAGCTAGCCGCTAACTTACACTTCATCCAAAAGCAGAACTGCATGTCTACATCGTTATTCCAAATAAAGAACTATTCATTCTAGTGATTAGATCTTTTCGTTTCAACTTTTGATGTACATTAATAGACTAGAAGTAGATTAAGAAACATGTTGGGGGGGGGGGGGGGGGGGGGGGGGGGGGGGGGGGGGGGGGGGGGGGGGGGGGGGGGGGGGGGGATGTACACATTATTGGCAAAACTCAGTGTGTTTCTTTTATGCTAAAATATTAGAGGAAAGACTCAAGCCATATACAGGATAATGACTAATGAGCTTCTAGAAACTGCTGCATCTACGAACTTTCATGCAGTAAATGACAACTTTTTGGATATGGGATTACAGGTCCTTGGTTAGGTTTCCAGCATAAATTCATAATTCAGGTCTGCCATATCTACTACTCTTGTTTTGTGTTGCTGTTGGCGTCTTGGTGATTCTAGAACTAGCTCGTAGTCATCTGAATTATCCATTAAGGTACAGGTTCTGAAGCTCAACCACGACTCTAAATATTGATTCTGCATATACTTTGTCTATTAGACAACTCCCAACACATAATTACCTGTAGAACTCTGTTAACATCTCAACAGAATCGCCCCTTGATAAATGCAATTCCCCTCATGGTCTGTGAGGTACGAAGAGAACTTCTTAAGAAATTCTACGGTGGTTTCTCCCTGAGGCTTAGAGATGCACACAATGTCAAGGCCAACAAGGCAAAGCAGCTCAGATGCTATCCCCCCCATAGTCACCCTGATGCGACGTGTTGAAATTGAAGTTTCTGAAGCCCGGTTTCATTCTCCTGCAAGATACAAATCAGGAGTGATCACTGATCAATCGATTGCAGAAGTTGCTCGGCCTAACAAATGATCATTTCATCATCTGATGCAGTTGAGGACTGGAGTAAAAGATTGTTGTAGCGATGTTCGAATGAAATTGATTGAACAAGCTGCAGTACCAGATAACGGCTTCCCTTCATTGTGCGGCATATGTCTATTTGGTGAATGGTATGCCAAGAACATGGTGCACAAGCGAGTACTGTAGCAGCCGGCTGAGGAGTGCTCGCTTCCTGTCTTCCTCCTTGACAAACCTGCATGTGAGTGTTGGGTGAGATCAATCTCCGAAGAGAATAGTTGGGGATTTAATTCTAACTCACCCTAACAATTCCAACTTTTCTTATCCAATCTAGTACTACTTGGTAGCAGCGTACGGAATGAGACAATCAGTGGAGCAAATTGGTCGGGCGAGGAGCGCAAGAAGCATCGGGAAAGAAAGAAACACGGTTGAATGGTCCGCGAGTGTACCTGGCGATGCAGGGTGGGGTGCGGCGGCAGGAGGGCGGCCGCGGCTTGGAACTGCGCAGGGAGGGGCGCCAGCTTGCTACGTCGACGAGCCACCTCCGCCGCGCCCCGCCGCTGTGCTCCTCCGCCATCTCATTCCTTTAAAGTCCTTCTCCAAGGCGGGCGGGTGTCTGCTGTTCGGGATGGCGGGCGCGCTTGGAGCTCGAGGCGGGACAGGACGCCTCGCCCGGCCGCCGCACCCCCGTGTCTAGTTTGTGTTTGGAAGGAGAAGTACAAGGGGAGAAGACAAATGGCTGAGATCGTCTACATAAGTTGCAAAAATTAAATCTCACGGTTTTCAAATTTGAATTGCAAAATTTGAGAATCCCGATCTCAAAGTGTTTCGCCTCTTTGGATTGCAGGGTTTTGAAAAAATAGAAATGGGACCTAAAAAAAGCATAGAAAACGGGAATCCAGGATTGAGATGCCACGTATGACGTACTGCAAATTTCTACAAATTACCACGATTTTATATAAGCTCACTTTAGACAATGCACAAGAATAGGAATTTTATGGTACCACATACCACATGCACGAGTGAATTGACAAAAAAAAACTACCTTCCAGTGTAATTGCCAAACTACGTGGCGATAGACCTTGCAAGCGCCACGTGGAGCTTGCCGCCACCGGCTGAGGCGGCAGGGGCTGCCACCTCGGGCTGTGGCGGCACGTTAGGCAGAACGGAAATCAGAACTAGTAGGCGCAAGAATTATAATAGACTAAAAAATATGATAGAAAGATACATGGTTAATAGGAGACCTAGACTATTAGCTATTCTCTACAAGAAAAATAATAATACGTGGCATCCATATTCCTAAACCTTTGATGAGTATTGCATACACTGTTTACTGAAATAATGGAATAATAAACAGGAAAAAACTATGCATGCAAATGCAATAATTTACATTCTTAGTAGGCTTTTTATATAAGCCCCTCTGTTTTTCAAAAGTAAAGATTATAATATTTTCTAAATATTAATAGTGTTAAGTTTGACCAATTTTTTAGAAAAAAGATCCTTAGCTGGAGACACCGTGTCAATGAATCCATGAGATAAAATTGTTAAACTTTAGTTAGTTTGTTAACTTGTTTCTCGGCGTAGGCAGGTGCTAGCCGATATTCTTCCTTCTGTTTTCTCATGGCAGAGCTTGTGGGTCTCGTTTGGACATTCAAGCAAATGCCTAGCAGCCAGAACAAATTCCCTCAGTTTTCTTAGCACTATGTATTTTTTGATACGTACGCGCTACTGCATCTGCACCATGTCATGTCATCCCTTGCCTAAGTGGCTAAGTATGAAACTCATGTTTGAATTATTTTTCCTTGGTACTAGCCAGGGACGGAGACAAGGGGACGAGCAGGGGCTACGCCCCCCTATGCTCATGACTTTCTTCATAATATTACCCATGGCAGCTCCTAATTTATATGATTTTTGCTTGTTTAGCCCCTCATACAAATCACAACACTAATCACTCAACTTCGCCCCCCTTAAGCTAGATTTCTGGCTCCGTCCCTGGTACTAGCTCATCATCATCGTAGAGATAATAAGCTAAATTAATTTGTTCTGACGTGCAACAGGCAGCTAGCAGATCTTGTACGCTTTCGTTGATGGCCGTTAACAACAATCGTAGATGAAGATCTCTGTCAGTCAGATGTTTGCATTTTTTCTGCGCGTGCTGTCATGATAAAGATGATGCATCATGCATGCGGTGATGGCAAGGGGGCTGTCATATCATGTAGGACTAAGCCCAGTTGTAAAATGGTCAACCTGGTTAGTCGTGGAAGAGATAAAACTTTTAAAGTTTAATATTAACCAAATTTTGATGATTGGAAAGTGAGGCTACATGCTAGCGAGAAAATCCGTCCGATTGGAAAGGCCATTGTGCGGCGCAGCTACTTAGCAGCGTCCTTTATAATCAATCAGACTTTCATGCTCTCGTTTCCTATTGAAGTTTGGAGCGCCGCACCTTTGTTCTGCAAAATAATGTGTATTTATGTCAAAGAGGAATCAATCGCAGAAGTTGCTCGACCTGGAAAATGTTCATTAATTTGTTTTTAAGGAATGTTCATTAATTTGTTTATGCAAGGGCCTGGCGAGCGCCTATTCATGTCCTCTTTGACAAATCTGCACAAGTGAGAAGGGCATGTTTTTTTTCTTAAACTGATTACTCGAAGAGCCGACTTTAAAATAATAAGGCCACAACTGGTCAAGGGTATAAGGATCCAACACATTACACAAATAGCCAAAAAAAAAAAAATGATCGCGACACCACCTAGAGAATACAATCATAAAGAGACGAATAAGAGAAGACACTACAAGGAGTAAAGATCAAGCAAACACGACTTTAGCGATGACTTACGAATGGGTAGTAAAGGGATACAAAGTATGGAAGATGTGTGTACAAAACAGAAGAGGGAGATATATTTTGTGCAAGCATGATATTTCTATCAACCGGTTACCATTGTTTAGCCCAGAGACTGTGTTGAACCTTCAAAATCGAAACCCCCCCTTGCTCATCTTTATCCGTCCTATGGCCTGACTCCTTAGTGAAATTATCTTATTTGATTCTTAAAATGGTAAAAATAAATCATACATGCGTCTCCACTAGTAGAAAATGGTTCTTTGGTCCAGAGCCGCCCTAGCCATTATCCCGGTTTAGAGAAAACCGGACCAGTGCCTCAGTGGTCCCGTGAGCATTGGTCCCGGTTCGGTTGGGGGCATTGGTCCCGGTTCGTGCACGAACCGGGACCAAAGCTCCAGAGCCGGACACGTGGCGTGCCGCGGAGCTTTGGTCCCGGTTCGTGCCGAACCGGGACCAATACCCTCCCCTGCCTATATATAACCCACCCCCTCTTCTCTCCTCGTTTTTTTTCTTGGATTGGTGGGAAGTGGGTGCTAGTTTTTTTTCCTTTGCCACGCACAAGATGTGTTCGATGAAATGCCCGACCCACACTTAAGTTCACACAAATGATATCCTCGGCCGAGGTTAGCAACTTTATCCTTTTCATCTGTAATTGATACAGAAATATTGCACGTGTCGATGTACGGTGGTCATTTCACTATTCAAGATGTTATTGTAATGGTATTTGATAAACTTAATTATATGATGCAGATGGATGCACGGATGCGATGGATGTACGGCGAACGACGCAGTTCCGAGTTTATTGCAGGCCTGCATAAATTTCTCGATGTGGCTGAGGCAAACAAAGTGGATAATTTTATGCCTTGTCCATGTGTACTGTCGAACGTCAGGGAGTACTCTGACCCGAAACCATTCAAGACCACGTGATTCGGAGAGGTTTCATGCCCAGCTATAATTGTTGGACCAAGCACGGAGAAAGAGGGGTTAGGATGGAAGACAATGAAGAAGAGGAGGATGATGACAACTATCCTATGTTCCCTGAGGAATGCGGTGATACTGTAATGGAAGACGTTGAAGAAGAAGAGGTGAACATCGGGCATCAGATGAGCCCGCTGATGGTCTTGGTGGGGTCATTTCTGATGCAAAGCGAGAATGCGATACAGAAAAGGAGAAGCTAAAGTTGGAGGCCATGCTAGAGGATCACAAAAAGTTGCTGTACCCAAATGCGAAGATGGCAGCACAAAGCTCGGTACCACACTGGAACTGCTGAAATGGAAGGCAGAGACTGGTTGTTCTGACAAGGGATTTGAGAAGTTACTGAAAATAATGAAGCCGAAGCTTCCAAAGGATAACGAATTGCCCGAGACTACATACGAAGCAAAGAAGGCTATCTGCCCTCTAGGATTAGATGTGCAGAAGATACATGCATGCATTAATGACTGCATCCTGTACCGCGGTGAGTACGAGAATATGGATAAATGCCCGGTATGCAATGCACTGCGGTACAAGATCAGACAAGATGACCCTGGTGATGTTGAGGGCGATGACGAGCCCCCCCGGAAGAGGGTTCCTGCTAAGGTGATGTGGTATGCTCCTATAATACCACGGTTGAAACGTCTGTTCAGAAACAAAGAGCATGCCAGGTTGTTGCGATGGCACAAAGAAGAGCGTAAGAAAGACGGGAAGTTGAGACACCCCGCCGATGGGTCCCAGTGGAGAAAAATCGACAGAGAGTTCCCGACATTTTCAGATGACGCAAGGAACTTAAGATTTGGTCTAAGTACAGATGGCTTTAATCCTTTTGGGGAGCAGAGCTCCAGTCATAGCACTTGGCCCGTGACTCTATGTATCTACAACCTTCCTCCTTGGTTGTGCATGAAGCGGAAGTTCATTATGATGCCAGTGCTCATCCAAGGCCCGAAGCAACCCGGCAACGACATTGATGTGTACCTAAGGCCATTAGTTGATGAACTTTTGCAGTTGTGGTCCGAACCAGGTGTACGTGTGTGGATGAGCACAAACAACAGGAATTTGACCTACGAGCGTTGTGTTCGTAACCATCAATGATTGGCCTGCTCTTAGTAACATTTCAGGACAGTCAAACAAGGGATACAATGCATGCACGCACTGTTTAGATAAGACTGAAAGTATACATTTGGGAAACAAGAATGTGTACCTGGGGCATCGTCGATTTCTTCCGAACAGTCATGCCGTAAGAAAGGCAAGCATTTCAACGGTGAGGCAGATCGCCGGAAGAAGCCTAACCTCCCTGATGGTGATGTTATATATGACATGGTCAAGGATTTAGAAGTAATCTTTGGAAAGGGTCCTGGCAGTCTATCTGTTCCGAATGACGCTGACAACCACGTACCCATATGGAAGAAGAAATCTATATTTGGGAGCTACCCTATTGGAAAGTCCTAGAGGTCCGGTCTTCAATCGACGTGATGCACGTGACGAAGAATCTTTGCGTGAACCTGCTAGGCTTCCTGGGCGTGTATGGGAAGACAAAAGATACACCGAAGCACGGGAGACCAGCAACGTATGAAAGACCCATACAACAAGCAGACGGATAAAGGGCGTCAATACTTAAGCAGCTACGCTCTTACCAAAGCAGAGAAGGAAATCTTTTTTGAATGCCTGAGCAGTATCAAGGTCCCGGCTGGCTTCTCGTCAAATATAAAGGGAATAATAAATATGGCAGAAAAAATTCCAGAACCTGAAGTCTCATGATTGCCACGTGATTATGACGCAGTTGCTTCCGGTTGCATTGAGGGGGCTTCTACCGGAAAATGTTCGAGTACCCATTGTGAAGCTATGTGCATTCCTCAATGCAATATCTCAGAAGGTCATCGATCCAGTAACTCTACCAAGTTTACAGAAGGCTGTGGTCCAATGTCTTGTCAGCTTCGAGTTGGTGTTCCCCCATCATTCTTCAATATTATGACGCATCTCCTGGTTCACCTAGTCGACGAGATTGCCATTCTCGGTCCTGTATTTCTACACAATATGTTCCCCTTCGAGAGGTTCATGGGAGTCTTGAAGAAATATGTTCATAACCGTGCTAGGCCAGAAGGAAGCATCTCAAAGGGCTATGGAACAGAGGGTCATTGAGTTCTGTGTTGACTTTATTCCTGACCTTAAGCCGATTGGTGTTCCTGAATCGCGGCATGAGGGGAGACTGAGTGGAAAAGGCACGCTAGGAAAGAAAGCACTGATATGTAGGGACGGGCATTCTTTAACTCAAGCACACTACACAGTTCTACAAAGTTCCACCTTCGTGGCTCCGTATATCGAGGAACACAAGAATTATGTACGCTCCAAGAACCCGGGGAGGTGACTCCTGGATTAAAGAAAAACACATGGAGACTTCGGCAGTTGGTTGCGATTACAGCTCATGAATGACACCACTGTCGGAGATCAGCTCTACTTGTTGGCCGCGTCACCATCTTCGACTGTATTGAATTTCCAAGGGTACGAGATAAATGGGAATACATTTTACACGATCGCCCAAGATAAAAAGAGCACCAACCAAACAGTGGTGTCCGCTTTGATGCAACAAACGACGATGGGCAAAAGGACACATACTATGGTCATAGAGGAGATATGGGAACTTGACTATGGACCTACTTTTAAGGTCCCTTTGTTTCGGTGCAGTTGGGTCAACATGAATGGAGAAGGGATAAAGGTAGACCAGCTGTACGGATGACAACAGTGGATCTCAAGAATCTTGGTTGTTACAGAACGAACCATTCGTCCTAGCCAATGATGTGGCTCAGGTTTTCTATGTGAAGGACATGTCCTCCAGACCGAAAAAAAGAAAAAAAATAAGCAAACGAATACATCAGACGATGAGCCAAAGCGTCACATAGTTCTTTCAGGGAAAAGAAACATCGTGGGAGTCGAGGACAAGACAGACATGTAAATTATCATGCTTGATTATTATTCCGCCATCTCTTTGATTTTAGTTTCAATACCATTATCATGCTTGATTATTATTTTGATTGAACTATGTTCTCGTAAAGTGCTTGAGGCAGGAACATGGGAATAATTTATGTGGATACTACGTTTGCGAGTTCATTCGCCAGACGACCCAAGAGCGATCCAAGAGCCGGTTCTTAGAACAACTTGAAGTACGTAAACAATATTCACAATTTTAGTTTATTGCCATCAATTGTGTTTAGTTTCATTCATATATATTGATCCCTTCTTTAAATTAGATCGAACGGCTGCGGGGCGGTCTTCTACCACAAGATCGCGTACGCGCAATTCAAGAGGAAATTGCGGGATTCTTAGATGCAGAGGTCCTAAATCCAAACGGAGAATACTATGGGCTTAAAATGAGAGTGTAAAAGAGATGTATATATGCATGAAACTCGTGTGTACATCTGGCATTAATTTGTGGTCCGATACGAATTTACGAGTTTACGATACTAGTTTATGGGTTTGATTTTACGAGTTTACGATACTAGTTCATGTGGTCCGATACGAGTTTACGAGTTTACGATACTAGTTTACGAGTTTACGATACTAGTTTCGACCTATACGAGTTTACGATACTAGTTCATGTGGTCCGATACGAGTTTACGATACTAGTTCCGACCTTTACGAGTTTACGATACTACTTTACGAGTAGTACGTGCACAGAAATATCGAAGCTTGGCCTCGATATGCCGGCGAGTGAGAGATGGAGAGCACGTCGGCGATGAGAAGAAGGGGGAGACGACGGAGGCACCGGCGAGAGGGGGCACCGGCGAGAGGGAGAGGTGGCCCAAATAGACCCTAAACCCTAAATACAAAAAAAAAAACTCATTGGTCCCGGTTCGTAATATGAACCGGGACCAATGAGTCTCCCCCCACGCCCAGCCAGAACTGGCCACGTGGACCAGCATTGGTCCCAGTTCGTGGACCAACCGGGACCAGCATTGGTCCCGATTGGCCAGTCCGAACTGAAAGCCCAGCCGAACCGGGACTACAGACCATTTTTCTAGCACTGTCATGCAAAGTTGTGGTTAAATAAAATTTGAACACCTAAAGTAGTTTTAAATTTCCGTTCTTGATTTTTTTTCAAACTACAAATCGGCAGATTTTCTCAGTTAACTTTCAAGATACGAAGTTTGTCCTAACAGCTCCATCCAAGAATTTCTAGACATTATCCGAATATATGCTAGATTAACTTTCTAATTTCTTGAAAATAAAGGGATCACATGTGCTTGGATGCCATTAAACCTTCTCCGTACTGGGTCGTTTTGTATTGATTACATATCAGTGTCACCAGTACAATCACATTGTCAGATTGACACGCAGGCCGGTACTCTTGCCACACAAAAAAAGAAAAGAAAAAGAACACCACACAACTCCCTACATCCGAATCGTGCAAGACCATAAAAGCGACATATTCATAATTTCATATCACTTTCGGCTGAGTCATATGAAAGTTAGGAGAGATAGTTTGTGTGGTGAGCTATGCCGATAAACATACATTCTACTATATATAACAGATGGTGGGATCGCTGCCTCCTCATTCGTCCACGTCGCCTCCTTTCCACGCCCGTCCGATCTACGCGACGGACGGCTCAGATTGAACCACGTCTCCCCCAAAATGGATGGCACTGTAGCAGTCCTATTTTTAACCAATAAGCGCGCGCCACGTCGCCCCGGTCACCCCGGTCGCAGCCGGTCGCCCGCGCGCACGATTATTGGCGCGGAACTATTTGGAAAACCCCCCGCGAAGGACCAAACTGCAATTTCCCCGAAAGCAAAGGGCTTCCGTGCAAAAAACAGCACAACTCTCCCTCCTCCTCCTCTCTTCTCCCCGCGCGGCGGTGGACGCCGCCGTTGCCGCCGCTGCGCGCCGCCGCCATGGCCTTCCCCGTCCAAATCGCCGGATACGGGACGCTCCGCCGCCTCTTCCTCCACCTCCTCGTCGTCGATCGAGTCCCGGGGTGCCGCGGCCGCACGGGAAACGACGCCACCGCGCTCGCCAATCGCCGCCGCGTCGGGCGCTCGCCGGCGCCGTCCGGCGACCAAACGCTGGCGGCGCCGCCTATTCCGGGCGCCCCTCCACCGCGCGTCCACGACGCCTACTCGCGCGTCGCGGAACGCGGCGATGCACCGGCGGCCGTGGCGTGGTCCGTGGTCGTCGTCGCCGACGGAGCTCCCCTGCTGACGTCACGCCTACGCCAGCTTGGTCCCACCAGTCAGATTTTTTTATTTAAAAAATCAGAAAATAGAAGCATTTTTACAAATAACCACCGTACAAATATGCAAAAAAAAATTTAAAACAGTCTAGAAAAATATATATAATAACAACAATAACAAAAACATGTTCGAACTTCTCCGTATTTGTCGATATTTGGACAAATTTGTCGAGAAAAAAACGAATGTATTAGAGCATTTAAATCTGAATTTCAAATTTGATTTCCCTAAATTTATAGCATTCTTTCCAACCTCATCATTTACAAACATGAAAACAATTCAATTCATGATAATTTTCCCAACTCCAACAATTTTTAAATATGAACATTTGTAAAAAACATTGACTTCCTAAAGTTCCAACGGTTTCCAAATTTGAACGAGTTTCCGAGTGGACGTTCTCAGAATTGAATTACGACCATATTTAAACATTCTAATTCAAATTCCTTATTCATACGTTGTGAATGAATATCACCTACCAAAATGCAAAAAAATAAATACCACTTCATATAATAACAACAATAACAAAAACATGTTCGAATTCTCCGTATTTGTCGATATTTGGACAAATTTGTCGAGAGAAAAAACGAATGTATTAGAGCATTTAAATCTGAATTTCAAATTTGATTTCCCTAAATTTATAGCATTCTTTCCAACCTCATCATTTTACAAACATGAAAACAATTCAATTCATGATAATTTTCCCAACTCCAACAATTTTTAAATATGAACATTTGTAAAAAACATTGACTTCCTAAAGTTCCAACGGTTTCCAAATTTGAACGAGTTTCCGAGTGGACGTTCTCAGAATTGAATTACGACCATATTTAAACATTCTAATTCAAATTCCTTATTTATACGTTGTGAATGAATATCACCTACCAAAATGCAAAAAAATAAATACCACTTCATAATTTCTACAGATTTATACATAACGAGCCCACGGCGCGGCGCAGTCCGCGTCTATTCCCCTAGTATGCGATAAACAGGCTCGAAGAGAGTAACTATGACAGCCAAATATGTATCCACACTTAATATCTCTCTCAACAAGATCCCTGAACAGTACATCCTGCAAAACTAGTGGACATGTGGGCGGTGGAGTGCTCTTACAATATATGCATGTCTCGATCAACTGGCAGTCTGGCACATGACTGCATTGGCTACAAACCAACTCAGTTAATAATTGCACTGCACAAATAGAGCGGAGCTGACCAGTGAGCCAGGAAGTTGAGGACAGATTGAGAGAGGATCAATGGCCAGCAGCGCGGCAGCAGCGCCGTTGCTGGAGAAGAAGGCGGCGGTGTACCATGAGGGGTGCACGGGCTGCGCCGTGGACCGTAGGAAGGCGATCAACCTCGGCGTCCCCTACAAGGAGTTCTCCACATCTGGATCATCATCCTCGTCTCAAGTATGTATCTAGCTCCTAGTTGCATCATATCCCTCTCTGCTTGCTCTCCGATCGAGCTAAAACTTTGATGGGGCCAGGTGATGTGAATCAGAGCATTTTGAAAACTGTCTCGCAGTTTGCTTCTTAAAAGCTGCTGGTGTAATTTTAGTTATCCCCAGTCCCTGTTTTTCCTCTAATATTCAGCACGCAGAGCTCTTGCATGGTTAAAAAGAGTTATCCGTGGTAGAACTAAGAGGAGCTTCAGTTTATTCATTATCTGCTCACTTAGTTACTGAACAATTACACTGTCATTATGCATGTTTCATGTTTGCAGCTACCCTGTTTATTTATTATATTTATGCATGTTGTATCTAACCTCGTTGTATTTAACCTCGTTGTATTTTTGTGCCATCTTATAATTTGAGTATTGATGTAAAAGCTACATTTTTGACTCTTTGCCCTTTTCATTATAGGTTTGCCATATCATCGTTATTCCCCTTCTTGTATTTTATGGTATACGTGCATCTACATGTAAGATAAAAGTATAGTAATTTCGTGCTTTCATCGTTCGGATTTTGGTCAAGAAAATAACGAATCTTTGGATTTCGAAAATACATGTATGTGCTAGTTTTTTTTCTCTTAACTATGTACTTGTGGCTACATTACATCTTGATGGGTCATGTTGCTAGTTGTTACTTTTCCGAGTTTGTAGCATTATGCGAGCGGGTGACATCTTTTTTTCTGTATATGCAGAACGTTTTTTAGACACTTTTATTGTAAATGATCATGTTGAACTGTCATGTAGTTCTTTATCTATGCAAATGTTTGGCCAACATTTTACATAACCACACACAACCTTTCAAAAATATTATGTGAATCCCTTCTCAAAAAACAGATTCGAGACTTGCATCTTGCCCCAACAGTAGAGGACATTGGATTTATGCTGGGTTTGTAGGTAAGAGCCTTCCAAACTATTGAAGTCTTAGTTCTTAAGTGTTATATTTAGAGATAGTTACAAATGTTATATACATTCACTCCTATAAATGAATGATAGATGACATATTCTGCATCTTTGCAGGTGCCTCCTATATGCTTGGTAGAGCTTTAAACCTCTACAGCTTGGGAATGGTAGCAGATCGTATTGGGAGAAAGCCAGTAATTGTGTTTGGACTTTTCTCTACGTTAGTACTCTTGTTCTATGTTTACAAACAATTGAGTTTAGGTACTAGCAACATTGTGTTTTTACTATATCTTGTGACACAACACTAACTCATGATACATTTTTTATATAAATCTCAGGTTTCTATTCAATATGTTGTTCGGATTAAGTGTTCATTACTGGATGGCAATAGCTACCGATTTCTTATTGGTTCTTTGAATGGTTTACTTGGCCCTATAAGAGTATGTTGGTTGACGATCTAACATTTAGATTGGTATTTGAACAAGTTATGGTTATTGACTTGGAATGATCCTTTCAGGCTTATGCTATTGAAGTTTGTCGACCAGAGCACCAAGCTATTGCATTGTCACTTGTAAATTACGAACTTACACATACCAAACATTTTCTGTCTACTCGAATTCTACAACTTAGACCATGACACTCAATTTTTTATGATTAGGTTAGCACTGCATGGGCAATAGGTCTCATTGTTGGACCAATGATTGGCGGATATCTTGCACAGGTAATTCTGGAAACTGCAGTAATACAAAATTTATTGTATCATGTATTAATAAATAAAAGTTGTTGTAATTTTCTCTCATTTGGCAGCCAGCAGAAAATATCCTACATTATTTTCCGTCGACTCATTATTCGGAAGGTATTTTTTCTTATTGTGAATTATAGTTGTACTACATAAGACAAGTCCCTTCAACTTACTAACTTGAATTTGTTTTAGGTTCCCACATTGTTACCTTGTTTGTGTATATCAGGATTGTGCTTTGTTGTTCTTATGAGCTGCATTTGGCTCCCAGTATGTGCAGTTAAGCAACTTTGTTGTTCTTATATCAGGATTGTGCTTTGTCGTTCTTACAAGCTTCATTTCCTCATTCAAAATCCATCAAAATGCATAAGAGTTATTGTGTTGAAAAAATAGGCACTACTACACAAACCTGTAATTCAGATGGCTCGGAAAGTCCCCTCAAGATGGATACTCTGAGATTTGTGTTAGCGCGTGTGTGCGTGTGTGTGTGGGGGGGAGGGGGGGGGGGGGGGGGGGGATTGCTAGCTGGTCTTATGGTTGACACTGAGTAAGGTATCCACCGGCAAAATGATTACTGTAGACAACTTGCACTAAAACCACAAGGTATAATAATTTTGTATAATCAATGGATCTATATTTAAAGTTGTGTGTGATTGACCGTAATTATATGCTCACTATGAACCATTTCTGATTGTATTGCAACGAACTTAAGGGGAACCTAGATATACTTATAATCTCCTTCCACCTTATTGTCATTTATCAGACTCAATAAAAAAGGTAAACCACGACATTATTTCATAAAAATATTATTCAGTCATAAAGAACCAGTGTTTCATTTCAATACCAACATGAGTAAAATAAAAAATTCTATACTATAAGTACATCACTATTAATACTGATCGACCAACAATAATCACAATATTTAGTAAGATACAAATATCACACACGCCTTATGCATGCAAGGCACACAGAGAAATTAACAATATGTAGCAACATCCAATATCTTGAACATATATGCGACATATCAACATCCAACACTCAATATTATCAAGTCATTGGCATAGGAGGAGAGGTGGTGTACCTTATATAAGGATGAATGGAGGAAGCTCAAGTCCGATGTTTCATGGGTGGCAGAAGGTAGGTTGTGACGATGTCGGCACGAATGTAAGAGAGGGTGTGGAGCTTGGACTCTCGCTCCATCTCTGTACTTGGCCGGAGATACGAGGGTGGTGCTCGTGGTGTCAAAGGAGGAGGACAAGGGACTGCTCTCCTGTTGTGAAGTTCGGGACAACCTCTCCTACAAGGCTGCTTGGAAAACTCTTGGTTGAACTCGTTCGAATGGTGGATGAGGGTACATCCCGGTAATTATCCTTCGGACGACAATGGCAGCCTGAATGCTAGATCTCCCTCATACTATCGAGGTCCAAGGTCTCTCATATTCTTCATGTGACTGAAGCAGCAATGGCCACGGTTTATGTGGCGCTATCATAGGAGGTGCATCGTTAGGACTAAGAAAAAGTGGCGATGTAATAGAACATAAGAAAATAATTTTTTAGTTATGACCCATGTTCCAACCCAAAGTGCTGGGAAGCACAATCCTAGGGACTTCAAAAAATGAGCAGCTTGGTTTGCTTACAGAACCATTGCTATAAGTGGGAGCCGATTGCGGAAGTAAAGCATGCGGTCCATCCAAAAACCTTACGTATGATACGACTTACGCGTACATATCTTAGTAGAAACCATGGGTGTTGCTTTCATGTACGTCTTTCGAGGAAAACAACTTGTCATTGCAACTATTTCAGTCAGGTTCATCAGACCATCTGTAATAGATCATCAAGTATAAGGATGTCTGTAGTGGTGAGCATACAAAGTGTTTATTAAGAATTATTGTAGTTGACATTTGCAAAATATTAATGTGAGATTTTCTCATTATTTACTTATCATTCTTATCACCCATATTTCTGGGTATGTGTTGTGTATAGACAAATGATTAGATTGTACAACTTATCACTTAACTTTATTTTCCTTATTTTCACTACTAAAGCAACTCCCTGGTAAATTTGCATGCTGCAACCTCACTTTATTGAGTCCCAATATAACGTAACCGTACAACATCAATAGTGAATAGTAGAGTTCATCATGTGTTTTCGGCTCCGAATAACTAACTAAAAACATGAAAGAAATTTAATGAAATGCTGCACAAAACGGCGTCACGTATTTTGTATTTTTATACGGGAACGATGAACTATACTAGTTATCCCCTATTTTTGATAACCGGGACAAAAGGGTCCTCACGGGCCGGGACAAAAGGGGGGAGGGGCGCCTGGGCTATTTCGGACGACGTGGCCTGGCCATTTGTCGCGGTTTGTAAGTGGGCCGGGACTAAAGGGGTTGGACGAAAGGCCATGTCTCTACTAGTGTCATATGACTCGACCGAAAGTGATCTGAATATGGGACACGACGTTTCGGGTCTAGATGCACCCATTATGTAAAATATTTTTATTTTTTTATAAAATTTCAAAAAATTCTAAATAAAATTTTGGATATACATCAGATAATTTATGTCGGCACAAAAAATTTCACAAAGAAAAGGCCTTTTTTGTGACCTGTGCAAAAAAGACAAAACAATGTCGCGTACAAAGTCATTTTGATGCAAACGGATTTGTCTTTTTTGCACAGCCCGCAAAAAAATGTTTTTTCTTCACAAAACTCTGTGCTAACATAAAATGTTCTGAATATATTCGAAATTTTTACTTGAATTTTTTTGACATTTTGAAAAATGATTTTCAGTCAGTGGGTGCATCTACACCTATGACCCAATATGGATATCCAACCGGTCTTGCTCAATTCGGGTGTAGGGAGTTGTGCGGTGTGTGTTTTTGTATGGCAGACTTGTAGTTGTTAGGACAAACTACGTATCTGCATAGTTTAGTGAGAAAATGTGTCGTTTTGTAGTTTGAAGGAAAATCAAGAACGCAAATTCAAAACTACTATAGGCGCTCAAATTTTATTCAGCCACAACTTTGCATGAAAACCCATGTACGATTTTTTTACCATTTAAGAATAAAATAAGGTATTTTCACTAAGGAGTGTCAGACCAGAGAACGGATAAACATGAGCAGCGGGAAAGCAATGGTAACCGATTGATAGAAATATAAGGCTTACACAAAATATCTCTTCTCTTCTGTTTTGAGCTACACATTTTCATACTTTGTACCCCTTTACTACCCATGCTAAGTCATCAAGCAGCTTCTGCGACTAATCACTCACATGTAAGGTTGCTAGCGTAGTATGAGTTTAGTTCAAAACGGCAAAAATTGAGCACAACTAACATTTGCCTATTTTGATTATTATGCGGGCCACATGTTATTTTGCAGAACAAAGCCGCGGCGCTCCAGAACTTCAATTAGGAAACGAGAGCAAGAAAGTTTGGTTGATTAGTTACAAGTAGAAGCAAGCTAGGAGCAAAAGGTCAATCGCCACCGGACCATCAGATTTCCCTATGATTTTGCACATGCTGTCGTGGCCCGCATCCATCCGTAGGTTGTCTACTCCTACATGACAGCCCCCTTGCCATCACTGCATGCGTCATCTTTTATTCATGACAGCACGCGCAGAAAAAATGCATACATCTGACTGACAGAGATCTCTCATCTAAGGTAATCTACGATTGTTGTTAACGGCCACCAACGAAAGCTTATAAGATCATGTAAGACAATACTTGACATAAGTTTGGTAATAAATGGCTACGTGCATCACTCGATGCAGAGGCCGGGACACCTCCATTTCTAAAATAAAAAAACGAAAGCTTATAAGATCTGCTCGCCGCCCTGATGCACGTCATATGGATCGACAGGTAGGAGTATAGATCGAGTAGAACAACACGACAAATTAATTTAGTTTAATTAGCATTTCGATGAGCTAGACACATGCATGCATCACGCATGTACCAAGGAATAATAATTCAAGCATGATTTTGATATTTATAGGGATTGGATGACATATGGCATAATCGTACACTCACACTTTTTTCATTGCCGTTGGGTAAACTTTTCTTTCTCCGTCCACCGCTCTCTGGTTTGAGAGTCGTCTTCGTCTTCTCCACCGCCTCGCCGGCTCGCTCCTCGCTTCCCTCCGGCGGCGCTGCCGCACGGCGTGGGCGTGGATGCGTGGCTTGGCATGTACATATTAGTTGTAGTCTAGCTTTAGCCCTAGTGCTAGGAGTTGCCGTAATGGCGTTTGTGCTTGAGGGTAGGATGACGGATCTCGGCGGCCAGATCCGCCACGCCGTGGCTTACGACTACCTCTCTGCTTCTCGCTGGTGGCAGGCGGGTTTGCAAGGAAGGTGGAGGACTCCCGCATCCCTCCTAATAAGGCGCGCAGGGGAAGTACAAAGATGGGGCTCCCCGACCAGCCCTTCCTCTTCGTTGTTCTTCTGCTTCTCGTGGCGGTGTTCCCATGGTGGGAATCGAAGGCGGCGATGATGCAGAGTTCTGGCGGCTTCTTCATTAAGGTCGGGGCCCTGATCTTCTTTGCTTGCTTTTTTCTTTGTCTGCCTCCTCCGAATCGTGGCGGGATCTCGGAGTTCGACGGCGGGCTCGCTTTTATGTTGACGCGGCGGAAGATTGGGTTTAGAGGAAGTTGGAGATGTGAAGTGAGGCGTGCTGAGCTCTCTCCTTCAAGATGCCATGGTGGTAGCAGAAGGATGATGGGGATGCTGATGCGTTTCCTCTTCGACGGCCTGGGAGCAGTGATACAGAAAATTGAAGAACACTCTCGGTGCCTTCGGCATCCGACCATGGTGACCATCTGGTGGTCTACGACGCTGGCTTCTTGGCCCAGCAATTTCTCAACCTCCATGTGGAGGCCCTTCAACAAGCTCGCATCGGCGTTTCTCCTCCCTCTAGCTCCAAGTGGTTTCATCCCCGGAGCTCCTGCGGAGGGCCGTGCCTGGAGCTCGCAGTTCGTCGGCGGTGACAGAGGACCCAATTGCTTTCCTATTCTGTTGATTAGGGTCTTTCCTATAATTAGTTGGGACGATGTTGTAATTTTCTTTTTACTGAAGGTCCCTTCTGTAATTTGTACCTACACCGCAGAAATATAATTGCATCCAGGCCCTTCGGGGCCTCTCCCTGTTCCAAAAAAAAAATTCATTGCCGTTTGGGTAACTAACACTTATTTTCTGTTTTTTATTTAAACAATACTCCCTTTCTGTTTTCAAGCCTTCTCCGCATGATTCGGGGCTATAGCTTAGCGGTGCAAATGCAATAGCACGTACGTATAAAGAAATACATACTGCTAAATTTGTTTGAGCGAAATTGTTCTGGCTGCTAGGAATTGAGACCCACAAACTCTGGGGGCAACTTGTGTAGGGTCTCTTGTTAGGTAGGATCTACGAGATCATTTTTTTCTAATACACACAACGTGTTAAAATATTCTCAAAAAATGGACAATACGCATGTATGTTATGTATGCAACACAAAAAAAATTGCTGCTTATAAATTCGACCTACAATTAGAGAGCCAAAAAAGAGAAATTTCGGTGAAACACTATTTGCACCCGGAGGCCAGATCGGACACTATTCACAGTACAATTTAGTTTGTTTGTTTCTCTCACTGTAGATCGAATTTTGAGCTGAATTTTCTTGGAGTTGTAGAAACAACATGTAGGTATGTCATATATTTTTTTTAGATTTTTTAACAATTTCTAAATATGATTTTTATGACTTAATCCTATGATCTCACCTACAGGAGAGATCCTATACATGTCTTCCCCAACGAACTCTGGCATGGAGAAAACAAACAGAAGATCGTCTAGCACCTACATCCGCCGAGAAACAAATTAACAAACAAACTAAAGTTTACCTATTGTATCTCACATGGATTCATTGACACAGTGTGTCGGGTCTTGGCTAGGGATCTGTTTTTTTTAAATGGTCAAACCCTACACTTTTGACTTTCGAAAAATATTATTTATCTTACTTTTATAAATGAGAGAGCATTTTTTAAGCCTACTGAGAATGTATATTGTTGCATTTGCATACATACTTTTTTCCTATTTATTATTCCATTATGTTTCTATAAACAATGTATGCATTACTCATCAAAGGTATACGAATATGGATGTCATATATTTTTTTTCTTGTAAACAATAGCTTATAGTCTAGGTCTCCTATTAACTGTAAATACTTTTCTAGAAATTTTAGTGAATTTTATTGCTATAATAAATTTTTAAAGACCCTTTGGATTGTAAGTTGGGTTTAACAAATTCATGTGAATCAATTCGTATGTCCTCTATTTTATAGGAATCTTATCGAAAAAAAACATAAACTCATTTTGTTTTCCTTTTATTAAGTTCCCTGCGCTTGCACTCTCTATCTATGTCTATCATACCTTCAGTCCATAACATTCTTGCATCTATTTCTATGTGCGTGGCATCTCTATCCTGGATTCCTATTTCTATGTTTTTTTAGATCCCATTTCTATGTTTTCAAAACCCTACAATCCAAAGAGGCCGAAACTCTTTGAGATCAGGATTCTCAAATCTTGCAATTTAAATTTGAAAACCGTGAGATTTAATTTTTCCAAACTTGTGCAGTCGATCTAATAGTCATAGCCGTCCTTTGTAAAACTTGTTTGGCGTGTTGTTTTTTGTACCTACAACATTCCTCCCCCTTCTAATGTTTCTAATATGTTTGAGAATTGGTTGAATGGGGTAGACAAAAAGACCAAGGCTCGGACTCGTATTGGCATCTCAGCTATGTGTTGGTCTATTTGGAATTGTAGGAACAATCTTGTTTTTAACAGGAAATAAACTTTTCATGTCTTACAGGTTATCCATATGGTGGTGCACTGGATCCAGCTATGGGCTTTCCTGCTTCCTTCGGACCAGCGGGATCTTATGGTTTCTGGATGCACAAGACTCCTGTTGGTGGAACAGGATTTTTTTCTCCTGTCATACGTGGCAGCATATTAGTCGACTTTCGTAGTTTGCTTTCGGCTTCGTGTTGACCGGTTGAGGCTTGTCTCAATTTCTTTGTGATAGTTTGAGATGTAAAACTATAGTATTCATAATTTGTGTAATAAATGGATGTGTGCATCACTCGATGCAGAGTCCGGGACATCCCCATTTCTAAAAAAAAGCCGTATGTTGTGTTGTCTTGTCCCCTTGTGCTTCTCCTTCCAAACTGTTAGGCAACGAATATCTCTAGGATATCATTGCATTTAAACTGTATCTGGTGCCTCCCGTGTATAGGAGATTGAGGTCATTACGGTTTAGATTGTAATCAGTTGTTGCCTTGTAATTCACCATATATACGAGACAATAGGGAAGGCACCGATTGTGACCTAACCCATCCTATTCCATCGCTTCACATGGTATCAGCCAAAACATCCAACGCTTCCGCCCCGGCCCTAGTCTACCGCCGCCGTGCCAGGGTTCCCACCCTGCGCCGCCGCGCCCACTCTCCTGCCATGTCCACCGACGCCCATCCTCTCGCCGGCCTCTGGGCGCAGGCCACCAACATCCAAAGCATCAAGGTGCTCATCCCCGTCACCCTCGACCTGAAGGCGTCCAACTTCTCCCGCTGGCGCAACATGTTCCAGATCGCCGTCACCACCTACGCGCTCGTCGATCACCTCGACACAGCCCTGCCGCCCGATGACAAGGAGTGGTTGCGCTTGGACGCCATCATCCTCCGCTGGCTCTACGGCTCCGTCACGCCGGAGATCACCGACATGGTGATGGAGGATACCACCACCGCCTACTCCGTCTGGACGTGAATCGGCGCTCTTTTCCGCAACAACCAGCAGGCGAGGGCTGGCTACCTCGGTCAGAAGTTCCGCAATCTCGAGCAGGAGGGCAAGTCCATCACGGCCTACTGCCTCGAGCAGAAAACCGTGGCCGACGCCTTTGCCGATGTGGGCGCCCCGTCACCGACGACGCCCTCGTCTGGAACATCCTCAATGGACTCGACGAGCAGTTCGACCACGTTGCCGCGCTCGTCCCTCTGCTCACCCCGTTCCCTTCCTTTCTCCAGCTCCGGAACATGCTCCTGCTCCAAGAGCTCAAGTCGCACCATGGCGGCCGTGCCTCCAACGCCGTCGCTCTCTACTCCAACACGAGTGGCGGCCCTGCCCCCGGCGGCCCTGCTCCCGGGTGTCGCGTGTTGGAGATATGCTCTAGAGGCAAATAAATAACAAGGATTTAATGCATTATCTCATTAAGTTTATAATTAGTTTTATACCATGCTATAACTGTATTAATCGGAATTGTAAATACACGTGTGGTATGTGAAACAAACAAAAGTCCCTAGTTAAGCCTCTATATAAACTAGTCCATCAGTCAATGGATGATCGTAATTTCCCGATCATATTGATTCATAACAGTTGATGATGAAATCATTTTATTGGAAGAATAATTTGATGGACATTACCCACCAAAGTATTGCATAAAGATCGTATCACTAAGTTCAACACTGCAATAGGAAAGTAACGTGATAGCTTATTCCTTAGACCGTGAGATTATATCAAGTCGCTGCTTTTGGAAAATACTTTGATCGCATCAAACGTCATATCTTATATAGTGTGACAATAAAGGTGACACTTTCGGGTATTGGAAGGAAGTAGTCGGGCGAGTGATCAAGAGCGGGATTTGTTCATCCGTGTGATGGAAAGATACTCTGGGCCCACTCGGTGAGATTATATCTATAAAAGCTGCGCAGCGTATGACTAGGTCATTGGAGATATAATATCAAGGAACGAGTTAAAACAACCTTGTCGGTAACGAGATAAAACACAACATAGGATGTTGACGATCGTATCTCGGACAAAGGTAGTATCAATGGAACAAAGGGAATGAACATATCATGTTAACGGTTCAACGACGATTATTCTGGAATGCACAGGGACCGTCATAGCCATCCAGGTCTCCCTGACGGTCATTGGCGAGCGAGGGGTCTCGACCATGTCTGGAGTATTTCCCAAACCGTAGGGTAACACACTTAAGGTCTTGGGGACGCTTAGAGATCATTTTGGAATTATCGGAATAATAGAAATAGAGATAGGAAATGATCCGGAAAGGTTCCGGTGGAATCGGAAGGGTTCCGGGGAAGTCCGAAGAAAGTTCGGGTGATCCGCAAAATGTTTCGGAGTCACGGGAGATTAAATAATATACAAATATATTAATTATAAATATATATATTTTATATTAATTTAAAACAGAGAAAATATGTGCAGTCCACTAAATGAGCCAAATCCCAAGGGATAGGCCCATGTGGGGCCCACCATGCATGGAGGTGGGGCGCATGGACCAGCATGGGGCCCATGGCCACCACGCACGCACGCCACGGCCAGGCTTGACCGGCCGGCCGGCCATCCCCTGCTCCTTGCTCTTTTAGTCCCACATTGGGGAGCCAGGTCCTATGGCAGCCTTGCTCTCACTATATAAGAAGGGGCATATTATTTAGAAAAATACACACAATAAATTCAGGATTTATTCCTTTTGGCCGAGGATGCCCCTCCGCCCACTTCCACCCTCTCTCCACCTCCCGCTGTGCGTGGTCCCCTTGTAAGGAATGCGCGCGCGTGAGAAATCTATATCGCAGTACGCCGTCGTGCTGCGGGATTCCACCCAAAAGTTCTACTTCCGCTATCTCGGCTGGATCGGAGAGCCCGGGAGTCGTCGTCATACTCCGCACGTGTGTGAGTACTCGGAGGCACCACAGCTTTGGTGCCAGGGCATCATCGACGCCCACCTTCATCGCCGTCTTCGTCGCGCCAAGTTCTTCGCGACCTCGAGGTCGGCTACGTCATCTTCATCGCCAACGCTTGTTGCGGGAGCGTAGTCCCCGCTATCGGTTTACAAGGGTATGTTACTAATATCTCCTCAGTTACCGCATTACTAGATAGATAGATCCTTGGCTAGTATTTCGGTGTTGCGATAGTTAGAAAAATTATTGTTTTCTGCTACGAACCCCAACAGTGGTATCAGAGCCGATCTATGTGTAGTATTGCTGGTACGGTTAGAACACATGTTGAATGTGGGCATCGATTCTATAATTGTTACCCTCTCATGTGCACTTGCTAATGTTGTTGGCATCGAGTTGATGAAGCGGCCCGGACCGACCTTACGCGTACGCTTACGCGAGACTGGTTCCGCAACTGACATATGGCTTGTACCATATATGCGTCTAGCGGGTGTCTGTTTCTCTCTCTTTAGATGACTTAGCATTTTCAATGGAGAGCCCTGAAAAGGGTGTAATAGAGACAATTATTTAATCGATGTTGTGGTTCTATGTTCGTAGGTAAGAAACGGTTCTTTTGCGAAAGCCCTAGAAGCCACGTAAAACTTGCAAAAGATAATGTAGAGATCGTCTAACTTTATTTTGCAGGGGCATTTTATATGACATGGCTACGGTAAGCATTATAAATTGTTTAACTTGTCGACGGCAAAGGAGGCGTCGTGGACTCGGAGCCCTGCCCAGATGCGCCATGGAGATCAAGGCGCAAGGCCATGTCATATCGCACTTCATTTCATTATTTGATATTGTATTGTTGTGTGTATATCCTATTGTTTGCTTATATATAAGATATACGACGGTAGCTATAATAGGATGATCCCTAAAAAATACCAAAGTTGTGTTCTCCCTTAGTGTGCACCACCGAAAGTTCTCCGTTACGAGGCAGGCCGTGATGATCGGGTGTCGGACGTATCTGCGTTCACATGAAGTGGGTGTAAGCCACGTTGCACATGCAATACAATAAGGTTTTAATTGGCGAGCCTGGTATGTATAGACATGGCCTCGAAACACGTGAAGATCGAAAGATCGAGCATGAGTCACATGAATGTTGTGATCGACATTTCGATGTCCACCCTTGCAGCTATGCCGCTGGCCGTGACGATCGGGGTGGTAGAGTGAATTGGGGTCGTGTAATTGCTGAGATAATTTTAGGGATAATTTTCTTAGCAGAGTGTATTTTGATAATATGATTATAAAATAAACTCATATTTTATAAACTTAGCCTTATACGTTCTTTGCGAATTATCTCTGTAGATCATGCCTTATCCTAAGGAAGAAAGTCTTGATTTCAATCATTTCATTAACAAAGAAAGTCTTCGAACGATGGATCCAACTTCATGGAGTGGTACAGAAACCTGAAAGGCGTCCTCTACCAAAACAACATTTCTTACGTGATAGAAGAATTCTTAGGAGATAACCCAGGAAACTCCACAAGTCCAGAGTCGAGAGAAGAATTTCGTGAACGTCGTGACATTTTCAGAAGTGTTCAATACACGATGTTCGGCTGCATGAATCATGAGTTGAAAAATCATTTTCGCCATATGGAGCCTTTTGTGATGATGAATGCTCTTAAAGCTTGGTTTGTAAAACAAGTGAAACTTGAGCAGTTCGAGCAGCTGGATAATTTTCTTTCACTCAAGATGGAAGAACATACCTGCTTGGAGACACATTTGTGTAGGATGTTTGACATTCATGATGATCTCACAAACATGTGCGGCTACTGGATGGCGGATACTTTTGCGATACAGGCAGTGTTGTGTTCTCTGCCTCCTAGCTATAAGGAGCTTGTCGATGAGTATGTGATCAAGAGGGAGTCACTCCTCTTCACTGATTTCCTGGTTGAAATCAAAGACGTGAAGGTGGAACCCATTGAAGGAGAGATTGATGACACGCAAGGTATATTTGATATACAAGATGTAATTGTTATTTCTTACACTTGTTAATATTAAGTATTTGATGCTTATGTTCTGTTTGATTGAAACAGCACCAGAATATAACATGATAGTTGCAGAGTACGACATGATGTTGCGGAATGATGGCAAGGCAAAATAGTTGATGGCCAAGGAGTTTCAAGCCCATAGTTATCAGTTTTGATTAGTAGTTCGAATAAGAGTTTTTTGTAATCGATTTTGAGAGTGATTGTAATCATGTGTCTTATATTTGATCAGACAAGTTATTCATATTTGTAATGGAACAAGCAAGTTGTTTTTATTATGAATAAAGTTTTTTATGGTCACATTTTGATTATTAAAATGTTATTCGTGTATTGATCTTAATGATGGCGCGATGGACATAAAATGTTGAAATAAATATCCTAAGTCAATAATAAAATGCACCACCGAATTTTTAATCATATTAGCATTGCAATATTTTGGATATTTTGATCTTGTGTATTTGCATGCGTGATGTCTAATGAGACATGATGATTGAAAATATTGATATGTAAATATGAAAAGAAATTTGATTTTTTATCATGCGAGATGATTGTTAAATTAAATTAAGTAGTGATAATTATTATTGGAATTTTATTGTATGACTAAGTAAATAAAAGAATTTGCTAAAAGATACAATTGTCTGAAATTATTTGATTGGATCAAAAAGGATTTTTCAGAAAAAGGAGGATATAAAATCGTGTCATTATAATTTGATTATAATAATAAAGATTTTAAAGATTTATTTTATCATAAAAGACTTGTGAAATTTTGGTTCACAAATTATAATATTATCAAACATGTTGATTTATGTGAATATTATAATCATACTCTATTTGGATAAAGTATGGTCTCAAAAATATTTCTCTTAACAATTTAAACATTACGTAGAATATTTTTGTTAGAATTAGTAAACTCCCTTATTTTAAATTTTCACCTAAATTTCGTGTGAAACGACAATATACTAAGTGTCGTGTTTTATAGGATAAAAATAACATAAGAAATGGTTCTTTGTAAAATATTCATAGTAGGAATGAATATATATTTCATATGGCAAACACCAACAGGGCAAAACTAGTATTGCTAACTTGGTGATTCATTGAAAAACAAGTTTTCAAGAAATGATATGGAATAAAGGTAAAAGCTTAAAAGGTAATTGACCTTATTTGCATTGTGTGAGAAGTGATGTTTCGGAAATATGTTCCGGTAAACAAAACTCTACAAATGGAAATGAAAATTATGGTAAAAGATCATGTAGAAAATGTGGAGTTCTGGGGCATATTGCCAGGCTTTGTACCAATCCAGTGGAGCCATCATTTGGAGAGGAGGAAAGATGGACAGCAGCCAATGCAGAGGAAAATGCAGCAGCAATGGAGATTGAAAATGCTGAGGAGAATGCAGCTACATTGGAGATTGAAGCAAATGAAGCTGTACCAGCACCTTGGTATGTGTTTGCATTTGTAGAATGCAGCTACCCTTTTGTTTGCATTTGTTCTCTTTTTAACCTATGGCTTCCCTTTTATTTATCAGCTCTAGGGAGAAAAGGCCTAGACATGAAGAAACCGAAGAAACTGAAGTTCAACCATCATCTGAAGGCTTAGATTTTGAAGCCATGGCCTTTGATGGTTTTGAAGCTATAAGAGAGGAAGAGGAGGGGGTAATTGTTCCAATTGTTCCTTTAAAGATTGTTGAACCCACAGATGATGATCATCAATTGGTCGTCAAGTGCTCGGCGAGTGGAAGTACTTCATCAGCAACTCCATGGCCAAAACCCCAAGTAAAGAGCAAAAGGATCAAGAGTCTGAATCAGAAGAGCATCTCAACTAGGGAAACCAGGAGCAAGTCGTGAAGCCAGCTACGAACACAAGGAGCAAGTCGAAGATTTGAATTTGAACTTGATACATTTGTGTTAAGATGTTTGTGTTGTCAATTCGAGCTACTGTGAAAACTTATCAGGTGTAATAATGTTGCTTGTACTTTGGTATCTTATTTGAGTAAGAATTAAAATTTCCATCAAAATTTGAATTTGAATGAATATTTGAATTTGAGGTTGAACCAAAGTTGAAGTTGAACCAAAGTTAGAGTTGAACCAACATATGAGGTCCATTGCTCTATGCTATGTATTTGATCGAACATTTTAAGTCCAATATTTGAAGGTGATCAATCCGAATGAGAAATGTGCTAGAAACGAGCTCGAAAGCTAGGGTAAACAGCCCTATTTGTAATCAAGTTTTTTTCGACCTTGTCTAAATGAGGCATAAATTTTTTATTAACACCTGTTCCATATATATAGAGTAAAAACGAAGTCCCACTATTTATTGAACTAATCTTCATATTATTACATTTTTTTGGAAAAATATGCTATTAACTGAAAATCATGAAATAACACGTTTTAAATATGAAAATGAAAAAGTAATTTCAGAACCTTCATATTCAATCCAAAATGAAGCTTTTGTGATTTTATGATTTTTTGAATTTTATCAAAACCTAAACCCTCTCTCACTTTCCTACGAACTCTGAACAGTTTCATACGTGATAGCTCATTTGTGTGAAGCTTTTTTCATGAAAATGTACCAACACCAAGTTTATATTTTTTTCTCGTAACCATGTCACATATTACGGCAATGTGCACTGGTTTTGTTATTTTTGATTTTTTTTGAATTACTTATGCTCATTTGAATGTGATTTCGATGTCTCACTTCTGAAAATGGTTTTTCATGAAAATGACCCTTAACCCTAAACCCAGGGTTTTTTGGTAACTATGTCTTATAAAACGACGAACTATGCAAGTTTTTTCATTTTTTGATTTTTTTGTAACTATTTGTGGCCATTTGAAGTTCAGGTCAAACCCTAATAACCCCGTTGACTGACTCAAAACCCCGGAGCATCTCTCCAAACCCTAGCGTCGAACGTCCGCCGTCGGATCGGAATCTAGCGCCAAACTCCACCCGTCAGATATGGCCTTCCACGGGCGATCCGCGCGAAGCTGGTTCTGCATCTTGATTGGCCGCAAGGGAGTTTTACCATCTGCCCCACTTTACATCTGAAATTGGATTATTCGCACATGACCACCACATGTCAGTGAGACGAGATGTTGCAAATATTAAAACTGCAAAATACAACGAGGCAAATCGTCAAATCTCCCCCTTCTCCATCTGACAGAGCAGCTCCTTCTCCAGTCTCCACCCACGCACAGAGCAGCTCGTCCTCGCCCACCATTGTCTCCCCTTTCTTCTGCTTCTTCTTCTCCAGCGACGAGAGCAGCGATTCTTCTTCTCCGGCGACGAGATATGTCGGACTCTAGTTCAGCCTCCCGCCCCTCGTGGCCCCAGCATGGTCCAGTGCCCATGGAGCGATGTCCTGACTGCGAACGCATCGCGCCATTGGTACGGTTGACTTGTACGTCGGACAAGAATGGCAACAAAGGGCGAGAGTTCGTGAAATGCGAGAGCAAGCCAGAGGGGCAGGTTAGATCTCATGATTTTGCTCTGATTTCTTTTTCCCTTTGCTCTGAATTCTTTTTCCTTGGATCTGAGATTTAGGGTTCATATTTTTGTTTCAGATCGTGAGCCATTGCGGCCATTTCGAATGGCTGGATAACTACGTTGCCAGGCTTAGAGCTAGATCTCAGAGCTCGATGCCTTTCAATGGTGCCGCAACCCGGCAGCAGAATTTGGTCTCCGACAGTGCTGCTCCGACAGTTGGGGATGCGGATCTGAAGGGGGAACTAAAGAAGATGAACAAGAACTTGAGGCAGCTGACTGAATTGAAGAGGCAGTCGAATCAGCTAGCTTTAGGATTTTACATTTCTGTAATTGCTCTAGGAATTGCTTACTTGCTGGTCGTCAGTCGTTAGAGATGTTACTGTGTGGATCTGGTGCTCTTATGTTGCTTAAACGTGTCTGTATCAGTTAGTTCTTGCTTAACATCAGTTTCGTCAGTTAATTCTTGCTTACCATCAGTCTCTGTGTGGATCTGTGCTCTCTGTATCACCGAATTTTTGTACGTGTTCTTGACACTTTCAGTTTCTTCAGTTTCGTCAGACAACACCTAGCGCAAAAGGAAAAAAACAATATTGAGTTCTTGGGCCCAAACAAGAAACAAAGCTATGTTGGGCCGGTCCATGCCGTTGACTCTGAAAGGCCCGCAAAGATATAAGAGTCCCAGAAATTAGTGCACGCGCTACTCTGTGTTTTTTTGGCTGTATTTATTTGATTGCACACAGTGCATGTTGATTCCAAAATTGCCACCAACAATTCAAAAATGGGAAAATTGAGTGCTCGTTTTTCGTTGTTTCAAATTGCACATACACAACAATTGAGTGATCTTTTTTCATACACAACAATTGAGTACTCTTTTTTCATCGTTTCAAATTTTACCTATAGAGATTGAGTGCTCTTCTTTTTTTGCTTTTTCCATGCAATATTGCCACCAACAATTCCAACTACAACTCTTCTTCGTATCTTATTGTTTTTGAACAAATATGACCACCAACAATTACAAATGGGTTACCCTTCGCAAATTACCTTGTTTTACATGCACTACGACCACCAACGAATTAGCTACTTTCTAATCATATGTTATTAGTTTGTCGTGTTCTCGCGGCCTTGTTGACTTCAAAAGAGGTGTTTGCTGAAGTAAGAACACATAAGCGAAACACCTTTTTTTCCCTTGTCACTTAGCGGTGCATGTCTCAATAAATATTGGGATAAATATTGGGATCCCATAAATATTTGGGACAAGACAAATACAACACAAATGTAACACAACATGAACTACCATAGATATAGTTCTTAAAGTTCATACATATAGCACGGCATACATAGTACGGGCAACAAACCATGAACGCAACAACAACACATAGATAAAGATTCCCTAAAGATAAAGCCCTAGCACACTAGCTATAGGGCAACACACACACGGAAAACACCGTCATGGCCTCCACCGCCGTCTTCACTCCTCCTCCAGACCGTTCTCGCCGAGATAGTACGGGAGGCTGTGCATGCGGTTGGCACTGGGGAAGATGCTCTCAAAGTCAGTGAAGATGTTGTAGGTGGTGAAGGCGATGAACTCGCACCCACACCAAAACACCCTGCCGAGCAGGTAGTAGGCGTCGAATCTGTTGGTGAGTGGGCGACGAGCCCTATCGGTGGAGCGGTGGGGTGGGAACGCTGTTCCTCGAGGCGGAACATGGGCGGCGAGCCAGCCGGGAGGTGGCGAAAGCCCGCACGAAGAAACCACTCGGCAAGCTCGCGAGGACCCCTCTAGCGTGAGATCGCCCACACGCGAGCGAGGTCTACGACGACGAAGGCGGGGTACCGCCTCTCCGGCACGGTGGGCGGCACGCGGAAAGTCGGCGCGTTGAACTGCATCTCGTCTTCACGTCGCTGCGGTTTGCTTTGGCTCTTGGGGAAGAAGAGAAGGGAGGGAGGTGCAGATGGATGTGTAGAGGAAGAGGCAACCGAAGGGCGGTTTAAATAGCCAAGGGAGAGGAAGAGGCAACCGAAGGGCGGTTTATTTCACACTGGATCGAGGGCGTGGTGTCGATCCGTTTGTGTAGCCTAGGTTTTTTTACCGTTTACACACGATGTGTGGGCTCGACGCGTCGAACGACGCGGCAACTTGCTTCGACGGTGCATCAGTGGCAGCGGCAACTGAACCGAGCGGCTGGCTTCGACGGTGCATCAGTGGCTGCATGCGTGCGTAGGGACTGAATCGACGCATGCGTGCGTGCATAGGGACTGGCTGCGTAGACTGAATCGACGCATGCGTGCGTGGCGGCGCGCATGCATGCAACCACGTCGCGATGCGCTCCTCCCATAGCAGGCTGAATCGATGCCAAAGCCGCGCTCCTCCCATAGCAGGCTGAATCGATGCCGCGCATGCATACATGGTTGCGTGAGTCCATAGCAGGCTTAATTTAATTATCAACACAATGGCCCGGTCTACGACGTACGAACCCATCCACGGCCCAACGAACAAAGCCACAGAAGCGCACCCTCGTCAGGTCCAAAGAGCGAACAGTCAACAGAGTCCCACGCGGCCCCACACGTCAGAGTTAACGGACCAGACGGCAACGTCCGCTGTGAGCATTTGTAAGAGTTTCAGCTAAGTGAGTGGGGAAAAGTGAGCAAAAGTTTCAAGCGTGGGGAAAACTGAGCACAACTAAGGAGTTGGGGGCACAGGAGTAATAATCCAAAAAAAAATTTGTCTCTACATTAAAGCCCGTACAGGGTCAAAAGCATCACATGTCTGTGTACATTTTTCTCAGGAAAAAAGTGTACATTATACACCGGTCGATCTCAATTTTGTTTCTTCTCCATAATAGAGATCCGGTCAGCCGCCGGCATGGCTACTTGATCGCCACGGAAGCGAGGGAAATCAAGCTGCAAATCTCACTCATCTCAACCACGTGTTCCATTCGAATCATTACATATAGCCCAGTACGCGGCTACCCACCACCTCCCATCCCTGGTACTCCCCGCAGAACAGAGACCGCGCGCCGAGCAGCAGCCGCGTGATTTCCCGATTGTACGTCGATATGGCGGATCAAGGTCACGACGGGCGGCGGCGGCAGGAGGAGGAGGCGGCGGTGCCGTTGCTGGCGAACAAGGCCGGCGGCGGCGCGCCGTACTACTGGAGGGCTGCCCCGGGTGCGCGGTGGACCGGAGGAAGGCGGCGAACCCCGGCATCCCCTACGGCAGCTTCATCTACGTCTGGGTCGTCGTCCTCTGCACCGGTCAGTGCTCTTCCATCACCACCACCACCACTCTTGTGCTTCTCCCATCCCCATCCATTCTTTCGTCCTGGTTAATTAATGCTAGATTCTTGGTTGCTTTCGATTTGATTTCATTTGATTCTGCATGCGCGCTTGCTCGATCGACTGCATTTACGCTTCCACACGAACCAGAAGCATACATGCAGCAAAGTTCAGATTCAGAGTATTGATGGAGCCATTTCAGGCAGCCATTTTAGATTTCAGAACTGCTCTCGCAGAAAGAAGAAGAAAAAAGAAAGAACAGACTTGCCTAAGAAATTAATTAATCAAACACAGATGTTGTTAGACTAATTAAGCAAAGCCGGCTAGATGCACTGACGAATTGATTTGGTTTGTTTCTGCATGCACGCTCGCTCGACTGCATTTTTACGCTGCAACAAATTGTAGCACACATGCAGCAAACTTCAGATTCAGAGTATCGATGTAACCTTCTAGGTATAGATTCAGAGTATTGATGCAACCTTCTAGGTAGGCAGCCATTATTAGATTTCAGAACAGCCCTCGCAGAAAGAAAAAAAAAAGGAGAAAAGAGAGCAGCGTTGCCTAAGAAATTAATTAATCCACAACAGAATGTTGTTAGAATAATTAAGCAAGCCAGCTAGATGCACCGATGAGTTGCAGCTAAGTTGCTTACTACTAACTAAACTATTGTCTAAAATGTAGCATAGTCTGGCTCGTGGTACTAATAATCAACTGAATAGGAATGTTTCAAACAAAAGAAATCAGGGAGAGTTGACGAATCAAAGGCTTCCTTAATTTATTCATGCATGTACTCACGATGAGCTAGTTTGCATATGTGTGTTCCCACATGTTCATATTTGTCAATTCGTTGCAGCTGGGGATGAATTTCACTTCCACGTGTACGTGCCAGTCAGTGTAACTCTTGAATTGGTGGCACCAATAATTCAGGTGTCATTACGAGTCACCGTCGTACTCATTGTATCGCGTACTAGCACGGCAGCAGTACTATGATTTGTTTGCCATGTGCGAAGAAAGCGCAGGTAGACAAAACCACGCTAATTTTTTTTAATAATACATTTTTTTAAAGAATTTCAAGAAATATTATGCGTTTTGAAAAAAATTCACTAATAATTCGGCCTCAGCCCAAGAAATATTATGCGTTTTGAAAAAAATTCACTAATAATTCGGCCTCAGCCCAGCCGTGGCCTATAGGGACCTGTCAGCCCAGCCGTGGCCAATAAGTGCCTATGGGCCTGCACGCCAGGCGCCGATAGCCCAGTCGGCTGCGGCCTGGCCGACGAGTTCTTCGCATCGTGCCTCTTCCCCCTCGCCCTCCTCGCCATGCTCTGCCCAGCACGCCGCCGCCGAGGACCTGGCCTTGCTCAGCCCTCGCCTGCGCACCCTTGCCGGAACGCCGCTCAGCCCTTGCCGTGCGTGCGGGCGTGCGCGCTTGCCGGCCGGCCGGGCGTGTGCTAGCTTGCTGAGTTCGTCAGCACTCGTCGGGCGGGCAGGCGGGCTAGCTAGCTGAGCCGTGCATCCGCGCGTGCGCGCTTGCCGGCCGGGCGTGCTAGCTAGCTGAGGCGCTGAGCCGTGCGTGCGTGCATGCTCGCGGCCGGCGGGGCGTACTAGCTTGATAAGTAGTGCGTCCGCGGCTCTGCACGCTGCCGCCTGGAACGGCTCGTCGGAGTGAGAACTGCCGCCACCGTGCCCGCCCTCGCCGTCGCAGTCGGAGAGCCGCACGAGCCAGCACGGCATAGTTAAGGACGGGAGGGAGCATGCTTCGGGGAGGACAAGGACGGCGAGCGCGTCGGGCTCGCGTCAGCCGCCGCCCGGCGAAGCGCATCCTCTGGCGTGCCTGTGCCCGCGCCTTTCTCCAGCTCGCGGTCGTGCCCGCCCCGCCCATGCACCAGTCGGCCAGGCCGCAGCCGAGCAGGTGCTCTGCCGACGGCCGACAGGCTTATCGGCCACGGCTGGGCCGACATGCACCTATCGGCCACGACTAGGCCGAGGCTGCAATATTTTTGAATTTTTTTCAAAATGCATAATATTTCTCGAAATTCTTTCAAAAAATGTATTATAAAAAAAAAAATTAGCCACACAAACATACATTGTCCCTATCACAAGATCCCATCCGAGTAGTGTAGGACTAGCAGAGTGAGATTTGTGGCTCCTGAGATACATTATCCTGCTATTTAAAAAATTGAAAATAATATTTACGAGTTTCAAACAAATTTTGAAAAATTCTGAAAGTAGCTAATGATGTATCCCACAAACGTGAAAAAAATTTAAATGATAAAAATATGGATCTGAGTATGCATATTTTTAATTCTCTAAATTTTATCATATTTTGTCATTTTTGTGTAGCCCATAATACAGAGTATTTGAAAAACTCTATATTTTGCATATTTGTGAGATACACCGTTGACTACATCAGGAAGTTTCTTCATAATTTTTTAAAACTCGTAAATATATTTTTGAATATTTGAAAATATAGCGACCACTGAGGCTCGGGAGGCAAAAACAATTTCTGAGTACTATCAGTACTAGGAAAAGATCCATGTTGAATGTGACCTCACTCGCTGCGCGCTGGTCGACCATTGTGATGTCAACCTCCTAGTAGTATTTTTAAAGTTTGGTTTGCGTCTTGTATGTAACTTGTTCTTTCATACTCGTCTGGAGCATCGAAAGACGTGTATCCTCAAATTCTATGTTTTTTTTTTCAAACTTTACAAGTTCTATGTGGGATCTGGAGGTCCCCAGGTCTCCATGGGAAGAGGAGGACACATGTGGAGACGATGGTAGAGCCGACGGCTGGTTTTGCCGTTCTGTTTTTCTTTTCTTTTTTGAGATCTGGTTCTACCATTCTGGTGGGAGCACGAGGACAATGCATGATAACTGCGCTGCACTACGATTAAGTGGCATGTATTCGAAGTTGGCCTAGAAGCCCAAAAAATGGTCATATCCCGAAATGAAGAAGTGGCCCCAATCACCTGGGCCAGATAGCCCTCCACGACCCAAGTAAGGGTGTGTTTGGTTGGGTGGCTAGCCACCAAGTGGTTGTGGGTAGCCATTTTTTAAGTGGTTAGCCCATATTTGGTTTGTGGTGTCGGGTGGGTGGGGTAGCCAAATTTTAGGCATATTTCCTCAAAAAAGTGGTTGAGCTCAACCACTATAAAAGTGGTGGTTGAGGCCAACCACCCGTGGGCGAGTCCCTGCCATCACCTGCGAAACATTTTACGACATATTCATCGTACTCACAAAATAGAAAATTTACCCTTTTTTAATATTTGAAAAAACTTTTTCATTATTAAATATATTAAGACATTTTACCCGTTTATATATTGAAATTTTCCCTTATTATATAAATATTAAGAAAAGTTGACAGATTTCCCTTTTAAATATTAACCAAACATTTACCTTTTAAATATTAGAATAAATTTTCCTTTTTATATATTAAAAATATTGGAATAAACCTTTTCCTTTAAATATAATAACAAATTTACCCTTCTAAAATAGCTTCTAAAATAGTTGAAAACACATTCTTTTTATATATTAAGAATATTTGAACAAACTTTTATATTTTAATTATTTGAACAAAATATTCACTTTTAAATATTTAAACAAACTTTTTGATTTATACATTAATAATATTGGAATAAACATTTCCCTTTAAATATAATAAGTAATTTTACGCTTTTAAATATTTGAAAACATTTTACTATTATATATTAAGAATATTTGAAGGAACGTTCCCTTGTAATAATTTGAACAAAATATTCACTTTTAAATATTTGAACTAACTCTTTCCTTTTAAATATTTGAGCAAAGTTATTTTAGATGCTGATATTTTACCTCAACACATTAAGAAATTTCCCTCTCCAAATTACTGTATAGTATAGATATTTAAACAAACTTTTCCCTTTTATAAATATATTACGGGTTTCCTCAGCATCTTAAAAATAATTGACCATATCACTCTAAGCATTTCTAATCCCTCAAAATAAACACAAATATGGCCACCCTAACCACTTTTTATCATTTCAAATAAACAGAAAACATGGCTAGCCAACACACACAACCAAACATGAAAAATGGTTACCACAACCACGTGGTTGGGGGTGCCCCCAACCACTTTTTCATAGCCAATGAACCAAACACACCCTAAGACTCACGTGGTCCACGAGTTTGAGTTCCCGTACTCTCACTCCACTAACCGAAATAAAAGTTCTAAAAAAAACTCCTATTTTTATACACCGTTGACTACATCCAGAACTTTCTTCATAATTTTTTTAACTCCTATTTTTTGAATATTTTAAAATATAGCGAGCACTGAGACTCGGGATGCAAGAACACTTTCCGAGGAGGACTATCAGTACTAGGAAAAGATCCACACCCACTCGCTGACAGAGATGGCAATGGGCCCATTACCCGCGTACCCTGCGGGTAAAAACCCTATTAGGGTAAGGGTTTGGGGACAAAAAAATACCCATAGGTATGTAAATGGGGAAATCTCGTACCCATCGGGCAGAGAGGGTACGGGTATAGATTCGTATAACCCATACCCGTACCCATGCACCCTTCTAAATCTGTGACAAGTGTGTCTCCCAATAATAATAACCTAATGTATCTACTATTTGTTTCCAATCATGCGATGCATGATGCCACGAACGATATTAGGATGTTGATATTCCTAAGTATGTGCTGCTGGCTAAAGTTATATGATTATATGATGTTGTTTACGACTATATTGTACTCAATTTGTTGTGTTGCAAATGTGGGTATTTTTACCCGGGTACCCTTTTACCCTGTCGGGTGAAGGGTATGGAAAAAAGTTATACCCGCTGAAGTGTATGAGTACGGGTGACGGGCAAGGTTGAGGGGGATGGGTACCACCCTTACCCATACCCTGCGGGTGCCATCCCTACTCGCTGAGCGTTGGTCGACCATTGTGATGTCAACCTCCTAGTAGTATTTTCAAAGTTTTCTGTGCATGTTTTGCATGGAACTTGTTCTTTCATACTCTGGAGCATCGAAAGACGTGTATCCTCAAAATTCTCTGTGTTTTAAAAAAAAACTTTACAAGTTTTTTGTGGGATCTGGATGTCCCCATGTCTCCATGGGAAGACAAGGACAATGCATGTGGAGACAATGGTAGAGCCGACGGCTGGTTATGCCGTTCTGTTTTTCTTTTCTTTTTTGAGATCTAGTTCTACCATTCTGGTGGGGAGCACGAGGACAATCCATGATAACTGCGCTACGATTAAGTGGCATGTATTCGAAGTTGGCCTAGAAACCCAAAAAGTGGTCATATCCCGAAATGAAGAAGTGGCCCCGATCACCTGGGCCAGATAGCCCTCCACGATCCAAGTCAAGACCCAGATGGTCCACGAGTTCGAGGTCCCCATCCATGATTCATGATCCATGCCTTTCAGTCTGCGGTCATCTCTGACGTCACGAGGCAAGCGAGGACGATGCAGCGCGGGAAGGTTATATCCGATTGGCGCCACGCGACCGCGCACTTCGTCTTGGCTTCCTCTTCTTCCTCCTCCACTGCGTCGGAGCCGGTCGCCTTTGGCGGCCCCGGTGGTGTCTCGGCGGGACACGGCGTTATTGGCAGAGTAGCAGTGGGCGATTTCGCTTTGGTGATTCAGGCTGTCCAGGCAATCTGGCACGGGAAAGGCAGCATCGGGCGGCCTCTCTGATCGCGGCTCCCGAACTCCTTTCATTCGCCCGGGTTGTGAGGGGCGGGCTGTCCATTCATAATTGGTAGCAATGGCGGCGAATGAGGGGGAGGGGAGTTCGCCGTTGCTGACGAAGAAGGAGCAGCAGTACTACGCCGGCTGTCCGGGCTGCGCTTACGACCGGAGGAAGGACCTCCAGACGGGAATGCCTTACAAAGAATTCTTGTATGTCTGGATGATCTGCCTTACAACCGGTACGCTCTCCTGTGCTGTCCTCGCGGCCTTACTTCCCAAGACAGATTCTGGAAACTAAATGTTCTGCCTGAAATCACAAACGCTCTAGAAATTTTTGTTCTTTGAGGAGGAGGTCCCTGCACTAATGTACCAGGAGCATTTCTTTTGTCCTTCTGCGTTTTTGTGCAATTTTTATTTATCTAAACCTTTCTTGTAGCGAAATTACACGTGCATTTCAGATCACTCATAACAAGTCGCAGTCCAAACATAATTTAATCGTTCCGGTAAAAAAAAATACATACTTTAATCGTGAAATCCAAGTCGCACCTTTATCCCAAATGAAGCTCATCATACTATATAGCAGCAGCGTAGTCTGAACTCAACTGCTTGGACTCCTAGAAACTAAGCCTAGATCACTTGGTTGGGGGAGTGGATAATTTTGCCACCTTGGCCATAGCCTGCTGTCGTCGCTTATGGCTGGAACGGAATGACAGAAATTTCGAGAGGAAACAGGCCAGCAACGCTGTGATCATCAGGTTGATTGAACAAGAGTTCGAGCTGTGGCTGCAGGCTAAGAAGGGGCGGGTAACAGGGAGGAGTAGACATAAACTAGGCTTTTTTAGGCAGGCTGCTATGTTGCAGTGCGTGTTACTTTGTACAAAACTTTGTAACACTCTTCTCACTTTAATGTCATGACATGCATTCTTGCATGTTCTTGAAAAAAAAAATTGCCACCTTGGTTCATGTCCCCGTGGACACAAAGTTGGTTTCCTATTTATAATGCCGAAGCTTCCCCTGAAACCGCCTAAACCTTTGGCTATTTTATTTGTGATGGAAATGCCGCTGTTCAGTTACGGAAGCACATAAGCTCATGGGTTAACTGTTTCTGTATTTGTTTCGTCCTGGCTGACCTCATGAGCTGGAAGTTAACATACTTGGATGAAGATGGGCCACTCTGCCTATTTATTTTACGAAAGTATCATAGCTAAATTCCTTAGTGAAGTGATGTTTCTTTACCTAACCTTTTTTTAGCGAAACTACCCATGCTTTGTGCATCACTGTAATCGAGCAGCACCTCTGGCATAATCCTTTTTTTACTAATCCAGATCTTGCCTGTTTTAGTAGTGCTTAGACTGTTTCTTTTAGAAAGTTTAGACAAATTTAACTGAGTAATATGAAGGTTCGGTTTGCGGTTACTGAACTCTGATGTGTTGTGCTTATTTTATAATCTTCTGTAGAAAATTAGCCACAGTAATAGGAAAAAAGTTGGTTAAACAAACACTAAAATAAGCAAAATGCTGGTTGGACAATCAGGATTATCATAATCCACCACAATGCCAAACGCATCCGAAATATTTATGAAGTGGTTCCAAGTTAGCATTGCTGAACTTATGTAATAAATATTGACATCATTATCATCACTTCTGGAACTACAGAATATTAATGGGATTTTTAAAAGAATTTTCTTAATGTTTCCATGTATCTCGTATTCTCATTGTATTGATCTTTGCATGAACAATTTCCATTTGATATTTTATGTTTCTGATATTTCCTCCTGTCTTTCCATCCAGCTATACCAATATCGTCGCTGTTCCCCTTCTTGTATTTCATGGTATGTATTATCTTCTGGTTTTCTTTTTGTTCTATAATTATTTGAGGACACTGAATTGGATACTTACACTGGCAATAAAAAGACAATAATATCAAGGCTTATTTATTTTAATATTTCAATCTTTTCATATCTGTGCATACGTCTAGCTTGCTAATAAGTCTTCATACTACCTCCTACTCCTTTATAGATAAGAGACTTGCACATTGCAGAAAGAACAGAAGATATTGGGTTCTATGCTGGGTTTGTAGGTGAGTTTCTTATGAAATTTTTATTCGAATTTTAGATGGTTACTTGAGGTTGATGCTTATACAAATGGTGAACACTTTGTGATTGTCTGATGTGATCTTTTCTGTTTTACTGGATGTTTATAGGTGCTGCATTTATGTTTGGTAGATGTTTGACTTCAACTGTTTGGGGCATAGCAGCAGATCGTATTGGGAGGAAGCCAGTTGTTATGTTTGGTGTTTTCTCTGTGTTAGTAACATTTTCCCTGCTCTTTACATACTACTCCCTCCGTTTTTTAATATAAGATGTTTTAGGTGGTCACATGTTGTCTATATCCACACTAAAATGACAAAAATGTGTCCACATACATTTGTGTGCATGTGCATGTGGACAAAAGCTAAAACATCTTATATTAAAAAAACGGAGGGAGTACGTACCAGTGCATATTAGAGTGTGGCTGTGTTTACTCCTTTATTTCAACTTCTAATTTATGAGACGACTTTCTTACATAATTCTTTTTAATATCACAGGGTAATATTTAATACTTTGTTTGGGCTTAGTGTCACCTACTGGATGGCAATAGCTACAAGGTTTCTCCTTGGCGCTTTAAATGGTTTACTTGGACCAATGAAGGTATGGCGAATACGAAAGCTCTTTTTTGACAAGACTCTGTAAATCTGATGAATTTGTGTGTGACGTCTACAGGCGTATGCTATTGAAGTTTGCCGACCTGAACATGAAGCTCTTGCACTATCACTGGTAAGGTTCACATGTGAATGCATGCAGTATCATTTCTCTTCTTTAATTAAGCTTGATTTTGACATCAATTTCATGATTTTTTAGGTCAGCACAGCATGGGAATAGGCCTCATCATTGGTCCTGCTCTTGGAGGCTACCTTGCACTGGTACGGATGATATTTCTGAATACAATTTTATTCTATACTCACCTGTCATTCCGCCTATGTTGACCTTGTTCTTTTGATGGCAGCCTGCAGAAAAGTATCCAAATATCTTTTCGCCTGACTCGATCTTTGCAAGGTATGTGAAGCTAAACTCAAGTATCCTAGATAAATGTTTTAAATAATACTTACTTTTGATGGAAACTTGTCAGGTTCCCGTACTTCTTACCATGCTTAAGCACATCAGTCTTTGCTGTCGCCGTTTTGATAAGCTGCATATGGATGCCGGTATGTGATATGTCTTAGCTTCCTTGATCATGCAGTCAGTCTGATTGCCAGTTCATAATTATATTTTGCTCCTTAAATTTGATATTTCGTATGGCCTGTGGAAATACTTATGACGTGGGCTTGGACATAAAGGTTCTATTCATAAATATGCCTGGCTGAACCTTACTACTTCATATCTTTTCTAGGGAATCTTAGAACCAAACGCTCCAATTGAGACGTATTGTTCAGAGTTCATATATAATTGATATTCAAAATTATATGGTTCAGAGTTAATATATACATGCTTTTTAGGTAAAATATTTCTTTTTGCACAACAAAAAATACCTCTCTTATTTTATGATTTTCAAGGAACTAGTAGTGTGGCTAAAAAGAACAACAATATCTGAAACGAAATATATGGTAAACAAATTATGTTTAAATGAACCTATCCTTGTTGATCTACCGTTTGTAAAGTTTTTTCCTCCTTCCGTTGTAATTTATCTTTTGTTGGAAGAGTTTTTTTTGAATGGGTGCCAAGAGGCGTTTATTTGGTCGGAAATAAAGTTACATCGTTTATTACATATGGAAAGATAAACTCTGGAGGATCACCCTCCCAGGACAACCTATCTTTTGTTTCATAAGCTTTCTTCGCCAATTGATGAGCCACCTGATTTGCATCCGAGGGCAGTGTTGAAAACCAATGTTACTCATCAAACTCGCCTTTGAGAAACAATCCGCCAATATTGCTGTATATGGATTCCACACCTCTATAACTCTGTTGCATGCTTGTATCAACTCAAGTGAATCAGATTCGATAATCACCGACATATCTTTTGTTGGAAGAGTTGGTTGTTCCTCCTTCTAAAATATCTGTTTATGCATTTTAGGAGACGTTACACAAGCATAAAGTAAATGTGAATAGAAATCAAAGCATTGAAGCTTTGGAGGCCCATCTGATTGATCCAAAAGAGAAGGTTGAACGAAGTAATAGTTTGGATACCAAGAAAAGCTTATTCAAGAATTGGCCATTGATGTCATCCATAATTGTTTATTGCGTCTTCTCCTTCCACGACATGGCTTATACAGAGGTACTATTTTCTATTTGCTGGTCATTGAAGAAAAGACGGATGGCTGTTGTTCCTAAATATTCTTGTGGGTTGATAGCAAAATAAAAATAGTTATCAAGGGCAGGGTTGATGAACCCACTTTTTCAGATATCTAAATGGACTTAATCTGGGAAGGTGCTGCTATGGTATACCCAATGTATGGGTAGTTTCTATAACTGTGAATATATATTGTTAACCATTGGTTGTTTTACACTTCCCTGAGCTCTAGAGCCGTTTTTGTTTGGAAATTTGTTTAGCATAATAAAAACTTGTCACTGTCAAATGATTTAGAATAAGTAGTTCAGCTTAAAGTAGAGAATGGTATCTAGTAATGGTGATCACAAGAGCAAATTTTCTAGTGGAGAGTTGCTCCAACTCATAAGGTAGTTTTAGTTTCTGTGCTAACATTTGACTTACATTTATCGTATTTATCATGTCTTTTTTCGAACACGCCTGAAAGCTTGTCACTTATTATATATGTGTCTTTTTCTACATGTTTAATAGACTTCAATTTGTTTGAAATCAACTTCAGGTGTTTTCGCTGTGGGCTGAAAGTGACAGGACGTATGGTGGACTGAGTTTGTCATCTGAAGATGTAGGTCAAACACTTGCAATTACAGGTAGCTTTCTTTTTGTGTTTCCGGCAATGTTGTTGTAATTAATCCACCTCTTCATTGTTGCCCATTCTTTAATACTTCATGCACCATTATTTGTGATAATAACATTTACATTATCCTTCCTTCTCAATTTCAGGTTGCAGTCTTCTGGTGTATCAACTCTTCATGTACCCACGCATCAATAGAGTTCTTGGACCTATCAAATCATCTCAAATCGCAGCTGTGGGTGAAAGCTGCTATGTTATTGTTTAATTTCTGAAGTTCTTTTATCTAATTACTGAATTTCTTCTCTCTTTTGGTTCCAGGCTCTGTGCATACCTATTCTCTTTGCGTACCCGTATATGACGTATCTGTCTGAACCTGGATTATCAATCGTTCTGAATATGGCATCAGTCATAAAAACTAATATTGGTGTGAGTACTCTTCATTCCCATTCTAGAATCCTTGTTACCTCAAAATTGACTTAGTGGATAAATCATAGTAGATGACAATAATGATATTTTTGAAAATCTACCACCCTAAGCTGTAGACTTACCTATCTTGCTTTTTGGACAAATTAGATTTATATACTGTCTATTGCAGCAATTAAAGTTAATCTCCCATTAACAATTGTTCTACATGATTATTTTGTCAGGTTACCATCATTACAGGCACTTTCATCCTTCAAAATAATGCCGTGGTATGCTACTCATAAGTTCATCTCGGCTTTAAATACTTCTTATAAAATATCTCCACCGCAGTCTGCAACTGACTTGTGCATGTAACTACAAACAGCCTCAGGACCAAAGAGGGGCAGCAAATGGATTAGCCATGACTGGGATGTCCTTTTCAAGGCAGTTGCTCCTGCAGGCGCTGGCATTGTGTGAGTATACTTTGCTCGTCATACCTTCTGTGAAATATTTTATACTATTTTACAGGTCAAAAAATTATAGCTCACACTCCTACTTTGGCAACCACTACATCTAAACGAAATGTACATGAAGCTCAGACGTTCTCATGATTTTTCACACAAATGCAGGTTCTCGTGGGCGCAGAAACGGCAACATGCTTTCTTCTTTCCAGGTAAACTTTGCTATCCTTTTTTCGAGAAAATTCCAGTGTACAATTTATTTCCCAATGCAGCTACGGTCCGGACCCGTCTTAATTGATGCTCAGTCTACGTACTGTTTGACATTTCAACTAGTTAAGATATCCTGTGAGTTCTGCTGCTGTATAACCTTCCCCCCCACGTTCTACTCGTACAGGTGATCAGATGGTGTTCTTTCTGCTGAACATCATTGAGCTCCTTGGACTCCTCCTCACATTCAAACCCTTCCTGACCGTGCCAGACCAATCTGATAGCAACTAGCTGTTCAGCTATTATTCTAGATTTTTTTTGGATTATTACTGAGATGGCCACGACTCATGGACTCTGCATCCGTGAGCATAAGGGCTTAATACGCCCTTATAAAAGGATCAAGAGGTGATTGAGTACAAGTTGTATTGTTGTGCGACAGATGTTGTAGGAGCATCCCAGTAGAGGATGCAACATTTGTAAAGTACTCCCTCCGTTCCAAAACATCCAAATATAGATATATGGAAGTCAATTAATTTGGAACGGAGGGAGTAGTTGTTGTAAGTGACTGCAGCTCAGAATAATTGTGTGGAAATAGATCCAGCATAATTGCTGTATTTCTCGTGCTCTATTCTGGCCCTGGGGGTGTTCAAAAGATGGTTTGATGGGAAACCATGGAATCTGTTGGGCTGTGTGTGTGTGGCCCATAGGACCACATGTAATATACACATGTAGCTGTACCTAGCAATTGAATGAGAAGGATTTCAGAAATTTCCCCAAACTTCTACATGGTATCAGAGAGCAGGTGATGGAGGCGATGGTGACTCTTGGAGGTGGCCGGCGGTGAATCGACATCGCGCTGCTCAACTCGAGGTGTTGGGGGAACGCGAGCTATGGGTGCAGGCCGTGAGGGCGCTGGTAACAGCAGGAGAAAGTGGACGTACGGCTGCTCGAAATTGGAGGCTTGGTGGTTGCAACCGGCGGCGGTGGGACTGGTGGACGCATAGCTGGAAAAGCTGGTGTTCTCGCTGAGACCAGGTCAGGCAGAAAGAGACGCTGCTCCTACTGTCCTGGATTGGAAAGGCAGAGAAGGTAGCACTGCTGCTGCTGTCCGGGAGCAGAGAGAAGGGCTGTGGCTGAGTGAGGAACGAAGAGTTTGAAGCGGAGGAGGAGCTTAGTGTGCGTGTTGGTGACTTGTCAACAGGAGAGGGGCTTCTTTAGCTGGCTGTGTAGAGCAGAAGCCAGAAGTTTGACTTGCTGTGTTCCTTGAGTTCATGTGTTCAGGTTGGCTTTGGCTGCTTAACAAAATAGAGAGAGTGAGGGGAAGTACTGTACAACACAGCGAGTTCATGGTGATTCCGTATGAGGGTATATTTTTTTGCCAAATCTGACCTTTTGATAAACTAAACATATATATGGCCCCTCCTGAAAACTATTTCTAAATATGGCCCTTGGGGTCGGCGCCAAAGAGGTTGCAATCGAACTTGTGCATCTTTTGGCGCCGAACACCTGTTTTAATTTCATAATTTTCTTTGGCGCCGACCTAGATGCCAGATTTGAAAATTAGTTTTTAGGAGGGGTCATACTGATTTAGTTTCTCAAAAAGGCCATATTTGGCAAGAAAAAAAATGCTGTGAGGATACCCAAGAGTTGAATGGTGCTTGAGAAACAAGCTCAAATGTTTACGACAAAGGAGAGCGAAGCAACATCTTCAGCGAAGCAATTGTCCCTCACATTGAGCCAATTCAGAAGACAAACTTGATGCCTAATGATCCAACTGGAAGGTGTAAGAAATTATTTGAGTTATTAAAGGAGGGCATTGCTAATATTGAAAACAAAGAGATTTGTCGAAGGAAAAACAATTGAACCTCTGGACAAAGAGATTTGGCATGGTTGTTGCATTCTTTGTCTCCCAGCATTGCTGACACTATCGAAACCATCTCAAGTGCAACTGATATGGAGGACTTTATCGAAATTTTACTTGGGAGAGGGAAATGTGATACTAATGGTTGAGTTACAGGAGAGACTTAGTGGCCTGAGACAAGGGGAGTGCTATGTAATGGAGTATGTTGCCGAGCTATAGGGTTATGGGATGATCTTGACCACAAAGACCCTCGGGTTGCCACATCCAGATTGCATATCCACTGTTAAGAAGTGGATTGAACACAGACGAGTGACACATTTCATTAAAGGTTTGAACTCAGAATTTGAGCGAACACTTGCTACTATGTTCCACCAACCCATACTTCCTACTTTGGTAATCACAATAAAGGGTCATAAATCGATTTTTTCTACTGTCTTAAGCTGACGATCCGCGGGACGAAATCACCAACATCTTATTATTGTTTGTTGTGTTAGCCGCATTGGCCATGCCAAGAGGGAGAAAGGGCCATGAGATTACGCTGCTTCACCTTCAAATCGTCATCACAAAAGAGAGATAAATTTAAGAAACGAAACAAATTACACACATATTGATCCAAAGTTTCCTTTGCCGACTCCTGGAACCACATCAGCCGCGCGAAGTGAGGCCGTCGAAAACAAGGACAAAAGGGAAAAATACCACAGCCATATGCAGCACGGCATGGCCAGGCATGCAAACATCATAACCTTATACTCCCTCCGTCACAAAATATTTGACATAGATTTGTCTAAATACGAATATATCTACACACTAAAACACGTCTAAATACATCCACATTTAAATAAATCTGCGTCAAGTATATTTTGGGACGGAGAGAGTAATCGTTGCATAGTCCAACTAAGAATATGATTTACTCCCTCTGTTTCTAAATATAAGATGTTTTAGCACTTTTTTGATTCACACGTATCTAGACGGCCTAGTTTGG
>CAMZMU010000041.1:115239272-115440621 GCA_947311845.1 Poa pratensis | reverse complement strand
ATAAGCTGCATATGGATGCCGGTATGTGATATGGTCTTAGCTTCCTTGATCATGCAGTCAGTCTGATTGCCAGTTCATAATTATATTTTGCTCCTTAAATTTGATATTTCGTATGGCCTGTGGAAATACTTATGACGTGGGCTTGGACATAAAGGTTCTATATTCATAAATATGCCTGGCTGAACCTTACTACTTCATATCTTTTCTAGGGAATCTTAGAACCAAACGCTCCAATTGAGACGTATTGTTCAGAGTTCATATATAATTGATATTCAAAATTATATGGTTCAGAGTTAATATATACATGCTTTTTAGGTAAAATATTTCTTTTTGCACAACAAAAAATACCTCTCTTATTTTATGATTTTCAAGGAACTAGTAGTGTGGCTAAAAAGAACAACAATATCTGAAACGAAATATATGGTAAACAAATTATGTTTAAATGAACCTATCCTTGTTGATCTACCGTTTGTAAAGTTTTTTCCTCCTTCCGTTGTAATTTATCTTTTGTTGGAAGAGTTTTTTTTGAATGGGTGCCAAGAGGCGTTTATTTGGTCGGAAATAAAGTTACATCGTTTATTACATATGGAAAGATAAACTCTGGAGGATCACCCTCCCAGGACAACCTATCTTTTGTTTCATAAGCTTTCTTCGCCAATTGATGAGCCACCTGATTTGCATCCCGAGGGCAGTGTTGAAAACCAATGTTACTCATCAAACTCGCCTTTGAGAAACAATCCGCCAATATTGCTGTATATGGATTCCACACCTCTATAACTCTGTTGCATGCTTGTATCAACTCAAGTGAATCAGATTCGATAATCACCGACATATCTTTTGTTGGAAGAGTTGGTTGTTCCTCCTTCTAAAATATCTGTTTATGCATTTTAGGAGACGTTACACAAGCATAAAGTAAATGTGAATAGAAATCAAAGCATTGAAGCTTTGGAGGCCCATCTGATTGATCCAAAAGAGAAGGTTGAACGAAGTAATAGTTTGGATACCAAGAAAAGCTTATTCAAGAATTGGCCATTGATGTCATCCATAATTGTTTATTGCGTCTTCTCCTTCCACGACATGGCTTATACAGAGGTACTATTTTCTATTTGCTGGTCATTGAAGAAAAGACGGATGGCTGTTGTTCCTAAATATTCTTGTGGGTTGATAGCAAAATAAAAATAGTTATCAAGGGCAGGGTTGATGAACCCACTTTTTCAGATATCTAAATGGACTTAATCTGGGAAGGTGCTGCTATGGTATACCCAATGTATGGGTAGTTTCTATAACTGTGAATATATATTGTTAACCATTGGTTGTTTTACACTTCCCTGAGCTCTAGAGCCGTTTTTGTTTGGAAATTTGTTTAGCATAATAAAAACTTGTCACTGTCAAATGATTTTAGAATAAGTAGTTCAGCTTAAAGTAGAGAATGGTATCTAGTAATGGTGATCACAAGAGCAAATTTTCTAGTGGAGAGTTGCTCCAACTCATAAGGTAGTTTTAGTTTCTGTGCTAACATTTGACTTACATTTATCGTATTTATCATGTCTTTTTTCGAACACGCCTGAAAGCTTGTCACTTATTATATATGTGTCTTTTTCTACATGTTTAAATAGACTTCAATTTGTTTGAAATCAACTTCAGGTGTTTTCGCTGTGGGCTGAAAGTGACAGGACGTATGGTGGACTGAGTTTGTCATCTGAAGATGTAGGTCAAACACTTGCAATTACAGGTAGCTTTCTTTTTGTGTTTCCGGCAATGTTGTTGTAATTAATCCACCTTCATTGTTGCCCATTCTTTAATACTTCATGCACCATTATTTGTGATAATAACATTTACATTATCCTTCCTTCTCAATTTCAGGTTGCAGTCTTCTGGTGTATCAACTCTTCATGTACCCACGCATCAATAGAGTTCTTGGACCTATCAAATCATCTCAAATCGCAGCTGTGGGTGAAAGCTGCTATGTTATTGTTTAATTTCTGAAGTTCTTTTATCTCTTAATTACTGAATTTCTTCTCTCTTTTGGTTCCAGGCTCTGTGCATACCTATTCTCTTTGCGTACCCGTATATGACGTATCTGTCTGAACCTGGATTATCAATCGTTCTGAATATGGCATCAGTCATAAAAACTAATATTGGTGTGAGTACTCTTCATTCCCATTCTAGAATCCTTGTTACCTCAAAATTGACTTAGTGGATAAATCATAGTAGATGACAATAATGATATTTTTGAAAATCTACCACCACTAAGCTGTAGACTTACCTATCTTGCTTTTTGGACAAATTAGATTTATATACTGTCTATTGCAGCAATTAAAGTTAATCTCCCATTAACAATTGTTCTACATGATTATTTTGTCAGGTTACCATCATTACAGGCACTTTCATCCTTCAAAATAATGCCGTGGTATGCTACTCATAAGTTCATCTCGGCTTTAAATACTTCTTATAAAATATCTCCACCGCAGTCTGCAACTGACTTGTGCATGTAACTACAAACAGCCTCAGGACCAAAGAGGGGCAGCAAATGGATTAGCCATGACTGGGATGTCCTTTTTCAAGGCAGTTGCTCCTGCAGGCGCTGGCATTGTGTGAGTATACTTTGCTCGTCATACCTTCTGTGAAATATTTTATACTATTTTACAGGTCAAATAAACATTATAGCTCACACTCCTACTTTGGCAACCACTACATCTAAACGAAATGTACATGAAGCTCAGACGTTCTCATGATTTTTCACAAATGCAGGTTCTCGTGGGCGCAGAAACGGCAACATGCTTTCTTCTTTCCAGGTAAACTTTGCTATCCTTTTTTCGAGAAAATTCCAGTGTACAATTTATTTCCCAATGCAGCTACGGTCCGGACCGTCTTAATTGATGCTCAGTCTACGTACTGTTTGACATTTCAACTAGTTAAGATATCCTGTGAGTTCTGCTGCTGTATAACCTTCCCCCCCACGTTCTACTCGTACAGGTGATCAGATGGTGTTCTTTCTGCTGAACATCATTGAGCTCCTTGGACTCCTCCTCACATTCAAACCCTTCCTGACCGTGCCAGACCAATCTGATAGCAACTAGCTGTTCAGCTATTATTCTAGATTTTTTTTGGATTATTACTGAGATGGCCACGACTCATGGACTCTGCATCCGTGAGCATAAGGGCTTAATACGCCCTTATAAAAGGATCAAGAGGTGATTGAGTACAAGTTGTATTGTTGTGCGACAGATGTTGTAGGAGCATCCCAGTAGAGGAGATGCAACATTTGTAAAGTACTCCCTCCGTTCCAAAACATCCAAATATAGATATATGGAAGTCAATTAATTTGGAACGGAGGGAGTAGTTGTTGTAAGTGACTGCAGCTCAGAATAATTGTGTGGAAATAGATCCAGCATAATTGCTGTATTTCTCGTGCTCTATTCTGGCCCTGGGGGTGTTCAAAAGATGGTTTGATGGGAAACCATGGAATCTGTTGGGCTGTGTGTGTGTGGCCCATAGGACCACATGTAATATACACATGTAGCTGTACCTAGCAATTGAATGAGAAGGATTTCAGAAATTTCCCCAAACTTCTACATGGTATCAGAGAGCAGGTGATGGAGGCGATGGTGACTCTTGGAGGTGGCCGGCGGTGAATCGACATCGCGCTGCTCAACTCGAGGTGTTGGGGGAACGCGAGCTATGGGTGCAGGCCGTGAGGGCGCTGGTAACAGCAGGAGAAAGTGGACGTACGGCTGCTCGAAATTGGAGGCTTGGTGGTTGCAACCGGCGGCGGTGGGACTGGTGGACGCATAGCTGGAAAAGCTGGTGTTCTCGCTGAGACCAGGTCAGGCAGAAAGAGACGCTGCTGCTCCTACTGTCCTGGATTGGAAAGGCAGAGAAGGTAGCACTGCTGCTGCTGTCCGGGAGCAGAGAGAAGGGCTGTGGCTGAGTGAGGAACGAAGAGTTTGAAGCGGAGGAGGAGCTGTATGTGTGCGTGTTGGTGACTTGTCAACAGGAGAGGGGCTTCTTTAGCTGGCTGTGTAGAGCAGAAGCCAGAAGTTTGACTTGCTGTGTTCCTTGAGTTCATGTGTTCAGGTTGGCTTTGGCTGCTTAACAAAATAGAGAGAGTGAGGGGAAGTACTGTACAACACCAGCGAGTTCATGGTGATTCCGTATGAGGGTATATTTTTTTGCCAAATCTGACCTTTTTGATAAACTAAACATATATATGGCCCCTCCTGAAAACTATTTCTAAATATGGCCCCTTGGGGTCGGCGCCAAAGAGGTTGCAATCGAACTTGTGCATCTTTTGGCGCCGAACACCTGTTTTAATTTCATAATTTTCTTTGGCGCCGACCTAGATGCCAGATTTGAAAATTAGTTTTTAGGAGGGGTCATACTGATTTAGTTTCTCAAAAAGGCCATATTTGGCAAGAAAAAAAATGCTGTGAGGATACCCAAGAGTTGAGATGGTGCTTGAGAAACAAGCTCAAATGTTTACGACAAAGGAGAGCGAAGCAACATCTTCAGCGAAGCAATTGTCCCTCACATTGAGCCAATTCAGAAGACAAACTTGATGCCTAATGATATCCAACTGGAAGGTGTAAGAAATTATTTGAGTTATTAAAGGAGGGCATTGCTAATATTGAAAACAAAGAGATTTGTCGAAGGAAAAACAATTGAACCTCTGGACAAAGAGATTTGGCATGGTTGTTGCATTCTTTGTCTCCCAGCATTGCTGACACTATCGAAACCATCTCAAGTGCAACTGATATATGGAGGACTTTATCGAAATTTTACTTGGGAGAGGGAAATGTGATACTAATGGTTGAGTTACAGGAGAGACTTAGTGGCCTGAGACAAGGGGAGTGCTATGTAATGGAGTATGTTGCCGAGCTATAGGGTTATGGGATGATCTTGACCACAAAGACCCTCGGGTTGCCACATCCAGATTGCATATCCACTGTTAAGAAGTGGATTGAACACAGACGAGTGACACATTTCATTAAAGGTTTGAACTCAGAATTTGAGCGAACACTTGCTACTATGTTCCACCAACCCATACTTCCTACTTTGGTAATCACAATAAAGGGTCATAAATCGATTTTTTCTACTGTCTTAAGCTGACGATCCGCGGGACGAAATCACCAACATCTTATTATTGTTTGTTGTGTTAGCCGCATTGGCCATGCCAAGAGGGAGAAAGGGCCATGAGATTACGCTGCTTCACCTTCAAATCGTCATCACAAAAGAGAGATAAATTTAAGAAACGAAACAAATTACACACATATTGATCCAAAGTTTCCTTTGCCGACTCCTGGAACCACATCAGCCGCGCGAAGTGAGGCCGTCGAAAACAAGGACAAAAGGGAAAAATACCACAGCCATATGCAGCACGGCATGGCCAGGCATGCAAACATCATAACCTTATACTCCCTCCGTCACAAAATATTTGACATAGATTTGTCTAAATACGAATATATCTACACACTAAAACACGTCTAAATACATCCACATTTAAATAAATCTGCGTCAAGTATATTTTGGGACGGAGAGAGTAATCGTTGCATAGTCCAACTAAGAATATGATTTACTCCCTCTGTTTCTAAATATAAGATGTTTTAGCACTTTTTTGATTCACACGTATCTAGACGGCCTAGTTTGGCAGCGCAGTTTTTATAATACCAGAGTATTGGAAAACCAAATTATTTAGTCGCCAGGCAAAGCAATACTTCAGTTTTGGATAATACTTCAGTTTAGGAAAAAACAAGTTAGGACTAAAGTTTCAAATACAACAACAAAAAATGAAGTGTTTAGAGCAATACTTCAGTTTTTAAAACCACAATATTCAATGCATCCAAACATGTCAAAGTATTTAATACTGCAGTATTTTTAGAAACTGTGGTATTGGTTGAATACTTTAAAAATATTTCAAAAAATATTCCCTCATTTCAGTTCGATGTAGTCCATATTGAAATGTGTAAAACATTTTATAATTAGTAACGAAGGGAGCTACTCCTCTGCCGGCCAGCCCTGATATGCACGCACATGAATTTCGCGATTCGATGGAGAGATTTGATCATCCGGCCGGATGTTTCTAGATGCCATGAGTGTATGCATATAGATCGAGATAGATAGGCCGATGGTTTTGTGGTGGCAATGTTCACGCTGCCTTCCTTCATCTGGATACATGAAATGGCGCCAAACTTGTTTTGACCTGTGTCCCTATATATAGATGCATCAGCGCTGACGTGCGCGAATTCGTCGTGTGTGCATGTGCCAAGCAATCATACACGTTTGCACCGTCTGTTTCCTTCAATTTGCGCCATCTGATTAATCAACGAAATCGGCTGTCCGGCTAAATTAGTCATGCGGATCTGCCCTTCCTACTAAGGATACGCTCCCGCCTAGCCGAAGTGGTTACTACATCACCAACATGATGTTATTACTTAGGTCATTTCTTGGAGGATAGAAAGAACGTTCATGATAAGTCAACTTCTCCAACAAGTCCTTCCTACAGTTTGCCGAGTGTCCTGAGAGGAACACTCGAGCAGGAACACGTGGCCAACCTGTTCGCCGAGTTTCGGCATATTTGCCGAATGGCTCCATCTTCACATTATGTAGCTTCCAATGAGTAGGAAACAAGATGACCCTTTACCGAGTGTCCGATCAAATACACTCGGTAAAATAGTTGTTTCGGTAGTAACAGTTTGAGATCTTTTTATATATAATTTATATCAAAACATTCTTAGATGTTTTCCGTTGATCTGAAGCAGTTCCGAGACCAGCAATAATCGGCCACCTCAGGATGCATGCCTTGAAGAGTCTGTTCTAATCTAGCTAGCTTGATCGCGTTAGTTAACAATCTACTACTCATACTATCTCCATTCTCTTCATTTTGAGACAAACTTTGACCGAAATAATTGAGCAACAATATCTCGATTATATAGTATAAAATTAATATTGTTTGATTCATATTGAAAAACACTTTCTAATGATACCAATTCTATATCAAATAGTTCTTATATACATAGATTTTGGTCGAACAGAAATTTGAAAAACGTGCGCGCCTTATTCACTAGAATGGAGGTTGTACTATACCGCCGCTCCGACGTAGAGTCATGATTTGTAAATTCTACTTGTTCGTCTCACTATGTCACTTTGTTTACGTTTGGTCCACAAATTAATTAATTAATTAGACGTTACACTAACCTGGTTGAGAGCGAGGGCCTAAACACACTAACCAAGTAGAGTAGAAGTGACATAATGCATATCGTCTTAGTTACATTTTATTCTGCGTACGTATACCACTGCATGAAAATAAGTGCGACGATTATATTTTGCTATATGTTATTTTCTTGTTTTTAGACGGAAATATGTCATTTTTTGACCAATACGTATACGTCGTTTCTTCCATCATGTAAGTCAGAGATCGACCAACTTAAATATATTCATTCATGCCAGCCTGAAATCGACACCACGTACGTACGTGTTGAGAACAGATCCCATCCCATCTCACTAAAGCAGCAAGTTTTTTGCTGCCCATGGAGACAGAGACGCATTGGATGCACGGGCGTCAATTGCTAGTATATAACAGTTGAAAACATGAGCTAGCTGAATTTGTGTCGAGTTTTCTCATTGCACAAACAATGATGATTTTAGTTCACATTTGTCATTATAAATATATATTAAACGAATTCTTAGTTAAAAGATCAATAAAAAAGAAGCCAAATTATTACAAAATTTTGTTTGCGTGCTTCAAAGTTCAAAGTACGAGATTTACACTCTAATTTACCAAACTTCCTAGAAGACAGTCCATTTTGTGAAGCATGCATCCAATGCGTCTCTGTCTAGCCTATTTAAATTTGTGTATTTTCTTATCCTATTTATCGATGTCATTTGCTTTTCGTCAATTCTACAGACTAGCCTGCTCGAAAGTGAAGAATTACACACACTGCTAGAAAGTGTCATAATGCACACATATCGTTGAAGTTGCACATTTTACTCTCTCTCTCTCTCTCTCTCTCTCTCTCTCTCTCTCTCTCTCTCTCTCAGCGTACGCATATACTAATGCTCGCTATTATGCAATATACTAATTGTTGCAACGATTAGATTTTGCCATGTCATTCTCTTGACCAGTACGTACGTCGTCTTTTCTTTCCATCGTGTAAAAGCGTAAGCCAGAGATCGATCAACTTAAACTTATTCACGTGGGTCTGAAATCGACACCACACGTACACTGAGAACAAATCCCATCTCACTAAAGCGGCAAGCCTTTTGCTGCCCACGGCGACAGAGACGCGTTGCATGCATAAGGCGTTCACTCTGGCTATATAACATCGAAAACATGGCTAGCTAGATTTGTGTCAGCCAGCTAGCTACGAGTGCAGTGAACTAGTAATGAATTAGCTGCTGCACTGCCTGAATCTCGATCCATCAATTCCAAGCCCAGCAACCAACGACAATGGGCGACGACAGTACCAGGAGCCGGACGGTCCCATCCAACGACGAGGCGCCACCGCCCGCGGCGGCGGCAGCGAGGGTGTACCACGAGGGCTGCCCCGGCTGCGCCATGGAACGCAAGGTGGAGAACAACACGGGGATACCTTACAAGGAGTTCCTCTACGTCGGAGTCACCAGCCTAGCCTCCGGTACGTATATACTCCCTACTCCGTTCCTGAATATATGTTTTATATGGGTTTCATATTTTGACTAGATGCTGACAAAAATCAGTGAACATATACATTAAAATAAATATACATACATGTAGATATATGTGAATATAGAAAAAACTAAAACATATTATATTTAGAAACAGAGGAAGTATATATTTGCACATCGCCATGAGCCCACGATAGAAATAGTACTCGCTTCTCGGGACTGTTTATGTTTGGCGTGTGTGTGATCACGGTTTTTCAACTCTCTAAGAAAGGGAGATAAATTTAACTCTCCTAGTTCTGCTTAACTCTCTGTTGCTCAATACTCTTTCCCTTATAGAATGTTGTAAAGCATATTTGAATTTAAATATGTAAAAAAGGATAATAATTAGTGTGGAGTTTGTGTTAGAAATCACAATTATGAGTAAGATTTTACTTATATTTATTGTATGCCATCAATTTTTTTGTTGCATAATTGCATATAGAGTAATTGTATGGCACTATCTTATGTCTCCCCGTTTTCTAAGATCAGTCTAGTCTTATCTTAACCAACCAAAACACAGCTCCCTCTTTCAGGTGGAGTGATTTCGGTAAAATAGTTTAGTATATATTAGTGGTCAAAATTGAGCATAAATAACAAGCAAAAAAATAGCGCAGTTATAGCTTATAGTTCAGGCGAATTGACTGTTTATGATATTTGATATAATTTGAATGGATCCTTAGGGTGTTCTCCCTTCGCCAGCAACATAAAACGTTATTATGCCCCGTTAATATAATTTGGTAGCTTCCAGTACAATTTCAGGTCAATATTTGAAATATTTATATAACTTGGAATGTTACTCTTGTAGCTTCCTCGTTAATTCCTAGCACTAAAGAACACGAAAGTATGCCAGTAGGTCACAAGCCGCCAATAATATACGAGAAAAACCAGTCAAGCAATTTGTACCTAAGATCCGAATTCTGAAGTTCATATATTTATTTAACTATGCATGTTTGGAGGGGCGAACGAAGTTTGTGATACTTTTATTAATTGTGCTCATAGGCTGCTATGTTTCTGACAATCCACATCTTCTTTGCAGCTTTACCAATATCATCATTGTTCCCCTTCTTGTACTTCATGGTATTCTGATCTCACCTTGTTTTATAATCATATATTTTTCTTATGAAGCAATACTATACAATGAGTTGTCCCTAGTTTGGAACGTGGAACTTGGAATTCACATTGCATCAGTGTATCATACATCCCATAGTAAAACAAACCAACTAAACTGAAAAATTATACAAGCACGACAAAACTTTTGGTCATTGAATTCTATTTGATTCCTTACTATGAAGCTTATTCCACCGTTCCTCAACTAGAGGCGTAATCCCTCGTTCTAAAACATATATGTTTAAACACTATTTAATAAAAAATAGGATTACTGGACATAAGTCGTACCATTAAATATGTGATGGAAAATAGTCTCTATCTCTCTCTCTATATATATACATATATATTAGAATGGATTTTGTATATTTACGTAAGTATTTAATATGTATTTTTATATCAAAATTCATATTGGAAACAAAGCAAAGTAAACTTCTGTTTTGACAAAATAACTGGATAAATATTTATTAAATGCATGGCGTACTCATCGAATATTATTAACGACCATTGTTTTGATCAAATGATCATATATCAGATCATTCTCGGTAGTCGCTCAAAGTATACTTTTAGGGCTAATTTGGTTTACTGGATTTGATAAACATATGAACATGAATATTGCAGGAATCGGATGTCATGACATTTGAAATCCTACAGGAATAAAAAAGCATGGATCAGTGGGAAGTGTTGTTTGGTTGCATTGTAGGAAAAACACAGGAATTTTATATTGGGATGAGTGCACGCCATCTCTGTCATAGACACATAGGAATTTTTCGAAGAGGTCTCACCTCTTGCAAGAAATCCTATAGGATTGTAGTGTAGGAAAAAATCCATAGGAAATTTGGAGGATTCAATCCTTTTTAAACCAAATGGACTCTATAGAAAAAATTCATATGGGTGGAAATCATATACAACTCCTTTGAAATCCTTCGAACTAAAAAGTCCCTTATGGGTCATTCTTTCCTGATGAAAAGAAAGACACCTGCCAGGGATTGGGCTCTGGTAGCTTTATATTCAAGAAAAGATAGCCATGTGGAGGCTAGGCCTCGCCGTGGGTGGGCGGCTTGCATACTTGGACTACTAGCTCGGCCGTCTTTTCCTGTTAAAACATTACTGACTTCATGATTTGTATATCCAAGCTCAGTTTGACCTTTCTTGAACATAGATAGAGGATATGCATGTGGCGAAAACCGAACAAGACATTGGAGTGTATGCTGGTCTTCTTGGTAAGAAAGCTATGACTCATAGAGTTAGTGAAATGAATTAAACTCCAGACATTGGAGTGTACTATACTCATATGAGTATAATACACATAATTTTATCCTTTCGGAAAAGAGCACTCACCCAGACTTTATTAGGGCATGTTGATTTACATTTTGTATATATATACAGGGGCATCATACATGGCCGGTAGATTTGCTGGCTCCCTATTTTGGGGTGTGGTTGCAGATCGTATCGGGAGAAAACCTATCATTGCATTTTCCCTCTTCACAGTGTGAGCAATTTTTCTTGTTGTCTTAAAGTATGTACACTTTTCCGTGGCAACATTGTAAGCCTAATAATCCTCTTATAGGGTCATCCTTAACACTCTATTTGGACTAAGTGAAAAGTATTGGATGGCGCTTACCACAAGAATGCTTCTTGGTTCTCTGAATGGCATGCTTGCCCCAATGAAGGTATCCAAGTGTTCATAGCAGAGCATAAATTATGTTATAGCAACTAATTTATTGTTACAGGAATAGTTGTATATGCATGTTGATTCCCAACTATTGCAGGCTTACTGTGTTGAAGTGTGTCGACCAGAACATCATGCACTGGGATTATCAATTGTAAATAACTATATAATTTCTCGCATCGACATTACTATTTATAAGTATGTTTATTTATATCATTACTCTAGCTGACTTCATTAATGAATATAGCTAAGCACTGCTTGGGGCATCGGTCTTGTTATCGGTCCATCCATTGGAGGCTACCTTGCACAGGTTTGCTCAGAAATGTCCATTTTACAAATAGTAATAAAATACTATTTAACACATTTATGTTATACCTTGTCTGTCAGCCTACAAAGCAATATCCAAACCTATTTTCCGAGAACTCGATCTTTGGAAGGTAAACCTGCTACTTATGTACTAAAACACAGTGAGCTAACTTCATGATATTAACCATGTTAATTTGTGTTTCATAGGTTTCCATATTTCTTGCCATGCCTTTGTATTTCATTGATTGCGCTCGGTGCTCTAATAAGCTGCATATGGCTACCGGTATGTAACATTTCATAGTAATATACTAAGCCTATGATTTTCATCCAATAAGAGGATTTGCTATAATTTGAAGGATAAGTAATCCTTTGGGTCCCTTAACTTGGGGACCGATCAATTTTAGTCCCCTAATAAGTTCCTGATTTTCCACTTCTTAAGTTCACATAGTTATCATGAATTATATTGCCATCCAGATCTGAGATAAGAACATCCAAGCCATATATTAATCCCATTGAATGGTATTGATGAGGCTGCAATTGTATTCTGGGCCAGTATTGAAAGTTTGAGCTTAACATCATGGACAAAGAAAGGAATTTACCTAACACGTGACTTGACTTCTACACGACTGGGAATGTTATTTTACGTTTAGAAAAAAGGAAACATAATGTAATTCATATGAGAAAAGGACAAGTTTATGAGTTATAGAAGTTGTCTAGCATACGGCTACTATTATCTAATGTGCTTGCTTACGTAGAAGTATATGAAATATCCACTTTTCAACGGTGGACTAAAGCCTGCTTTTCAGTTCCTCACTCTGAAACCAGTTTAACCACGAACAATTGATATGTTCACTTTACCGCCTATATCATATCCCAGACAATTCTGAGCTAACTGTTGGACGAACCGCGTCTGACAATTGGTTCAATACGTTGGTTAACTATAAGCTCAAGTTAACATTAAAAAGCATTAGAATTAAAAATAATAATAAGTTGTTGATGTGCAAAGGTTGTGCTAGGTGATGGCCACATGTCGTCCATATCCGCTCAAAACTGTATTGGATTGGACTAGTTTGTAACCTAATGTGTCATTAGTTCAGGGTTCAAACAACCGGTTTCAGAGTTCAAACTGAATGTCAGAAATAGGGTGAAAACTAGATTTTTTTCCGTATATATACTCTTAGGGACAACAAATTTTGATGTGTGATTGAAAAGATTACAATTTCTTAATATTTTGCTTACCAGGAGACACTGCATATGCATAAAAACCTAGAAATGGAAGTAGAAATGGCTGGCGATTCAAGAACGGCCCCACATAAAGAAGCTCCACATCCAGAGAAGAGTCTATTGAAGAACCGGGCATTGATGTCTTCTATAGCTGCATATTGTGTTTTTACGCTTCATGATACAGCATATAGTGAGGTATTTATTATATATTTTTCTTGTTCCTCTTTCAACAAACAAATAAATAAATAAATGGAACTAAAAAAGCAATTGCATGTGGAATTAAACTTTATTCCAAAGGATTTTGTTTACCCTTTTTTTGTATCAGATATTTTCCTTGTGGACAGTAAGTGATAAAAAGTATGGTGGACTAGGATTTTCATCTAAAGACGTTGGCCAAGTTCTTGCAGTTTCAGGTATAACCCTAGTAGTCACTTTCATTATCAGTTTGCACATTTCTTACGATTCATTTAATTTAAGGAGTAAGTTGAACTATGGTATAACACACATAGCTGAATATCTTGATTGTCTAGGGTGCATATAGTCTTGGAACATGTTGCTATGTACTGCTTCAACTTAAAACCAGATACCCCCACTCCCAATCAAAATAAGTTCTAATACTTTTTATCACACTCTAAACCATTAATAGATCATTTTTCTCTCAAAAAATTAGCACCTCGTCCTTAAAGTTTGTTAATATTTTCCAGTAGTATATCCCATATTGGATTAATTTGTCGAGTGATTAAATCCTTTATTTATAATATTGTGCATTAATCACAAAACCTTGATTAATAATTTATAAACATTTCAGGTGCTGGTCTTCTTGTGTATCAACTGTTCATTTTTAGATATGTGCATGCGTTACTCGGATCTGTCAATTCATCCCGTATTGCATCCGTGAGTAACTGAAAATATACAAAAAAACGTTACATCTGTATTATCCAAATTTATTTTTAATACTATGGCATGCCTATTTCAGGCTCTATCCATACCAATTCTTGCTGCTTACCCCTTCATGACACACCTATCAGGGACTAGACTTGCGCTAGCTCTATATTTTGCTACCATTTCAAAGGGTATTCTTTCTGTAAGTGACAAAACTTCATCTCTGGATTCAACATATAATATTTTACTAGAAAATAAATTAGAATATGCTTAACTGGACTTGAATAGTGGGATTATATAAATTATGAAGATCGCATAAGATATTGTAGTCCCAGGAATACAATTAAAATAACCTCCGACATTAGATTTGTTGTTGTCAAAAACAACTGCACCATTCATTACTTTTTTTGTTTACATTATATGCTATTTCTTAATTATGAATATATGTTCTAAGATACTCATCAAGTACACAAGTCATGAAAAGAAAACCAAAATGGAATGTACTCTCTTATTTTTATGTAACAATATCATCCTTTCTTACATCTTTAACAAATTTGTTCAGATGACTATCTTAACGGGGAATTCTATTCTGCAAAATAATGCCGTGGCAAGTATCAAGTGAATTTTACTTAAATTTTCTATCCTTAGTTTCTTATAAAACAAGCTAATTAATATTCTTCTACCCACAGTCACAAAGGCAAAGAGGTGCTGCAAATGGCTTATCTGCGACTGCACAATCCCTCTTCAAAACTATTGCTCCAGCTGGAGCAGGCCTTCTGTGAGTATCCTTGTGAATTATTTGATTTTTATATAAATACAAATTAACATGGAAATGAAAATTGTGTTTAATGTTTAAATCTTGTCGGCAATATATTGGGCATTCTTCTAGAACCCCTTCTTATCTGACTGGACATAAAAATGGCTCTAATCTTTAGTTAAATATGATTAATTCATAACTTAAGAGTGATGATGCTAAATCCCATCGTTGCAACTGTGGTGGCAGCACTAGTGTTGTTTGGTTTCATGTTTAGTATCTGTAATCCTGTTTGTGTTCTTACTCTATATTTCTTCTATATAGATGTTTTTTCATGTTTGTTTGTTTGTTTTAATCTTATGTTAGGTTGTTGTATTTGCTGAGTGTTTCTTTGCAATACACAATGATACACATTTTGATATATGTCGAGTTCTTTTTCTAATTTTTTTCATCAGTATGCGTATCAGGATTATACCATGAATTGATATTAGGTTCATCCATGCATCCAGCCATCAAATATACATCTTATTTGGAAATTTTCAAATGTAGGTTCTCATGGGCTCAAAAGCGCCAAAATGCTTCTTTCCTTCCGGGTATGTTTTTTATTTACATGTCCTTTTTTTTGGCACAAGTGTGTTGTTATTTTTTCTGTTATAGGCCATATGTGATATATTCCCTTAATATGCAGGGGATCAAATGATTTTCGTATACGTATGTGATATGTGCAACTAGAAAAACTAACACAATATATTCCCTTAATTATGCAGGGGATCAAATGATATTCGTGATATTGAATTTAGTCGAATCACTTGGGCTCATGTTGACCTTCAAGCCATTCCTCTCATTACCAAAACAATATGGTTTCAAGTAGCTCTTCGACCCGCCCCCCCACCACCCCAAACCCAAGGAGTGTAATAATGATGAATCTACAAAGTTACAAGAATGTTTAGCTTGCCAAATGAATATAGTTACATACATGAAACATTATGTGAAAACAACGGTTACCACATTCCTCCATGGATAAGTACCTTAATATAAAAACTATGTGTACAATACTCCTGTGTTGTGTGTAAATTCAAGACTGTGTTTTGTTTAGAGATTATCAAAGGTACAAGGTTAAATATTTCAGTGCAAATTGTTTTACTTCTGCACATCCTATATGCCATGGAAATGGTGTTATAAACGATAGCAAGAAAACAAAGAAGTAGCGGAAAAATCAAACCAACGGGGACACGAGATTTAACGTGGAAAACCCCTCCAACAATGGAGGAGAAAAAACCACGGGCGCTAGCCAGCAATACTTCACTATATCGGGTGAGGTTACAAACGCCGGGGATTTACACAATGCGACTTGTCCCAGCCGGCGGCTTACAAGATGTATATATGGTGGTAAAACCCTAGGTCGGCTGCAGTCCGACCCGGAAACGACGTGTACCGTACCGCGGGGGCTGCCGCCCCGCACCCCGCGAGCGCAGGATAGCCCACCGGCGATGGGCCTCTGCTTTGCTCCGAAGTTAGCCTCTCACTTTATATCTTCATATAAATTTGGAAACACATCAAAAAAATACTCCACCTTCAGACAAAATTCCATCTAGTAGCATGAACGAGAACTTCACCCTGAAACAACAAAGAAACACACCTTCGGCGCCAAATGGCCTCTTGGGCTAGACAGTGATGCCAACTAAGCCCGAGCAAAGCTCGAACTTAGTAACATGAACTGGATTTGTCATCATATCAGCAGGATTATCATGAGTACTTATCTTGCATACCTTTAGCTTACCTTTTGCAACAACATCACGCACATAATGGTATTTGACGTCAATGTGCTTTGTTCTCTCATGGAACATCTGATCCTTAGTAAGGTAAATAGCACTCTGACTATCACAAAACAGGTTAATGCAAGTATCATCTCCACAAAGCTCAGCAAACAAACCTTTCAGCCAAACCGATTCTTTACATGCTTCAGCAATAGCCATGTACTCTGCTTCAGTGGTAGACTGGGCAACAACGGATTGCAACGTTGCCCTCCAACTCACGGCACAACCACCAAGCGTGAACACATAACCTGTGAGGGATCTCCTCTTATCCAAATCGGCAGCAAAATCTGAATCCACATAGCCTACGAGTCCCTCATCAGTCTTGCCGAACTTGAGGCAAGCATTGGATGTGCCACGAAGGTACCTGAAAATCCACTGAACAGCCTTCCAATGTTCTTTACCAGGATTAGCCATATATCTACTAACCAAACTCATAGCATATGATAAATCTGGACGTGAGCAAACCATGGCATACATTAAAGAACCAACAGCACTAGAATATGGAACTCTAGACATGTACTCAAAATCCTCATCCGTACTAGGACATTGTTCAGCTGACAATTTAAAGTGAGGAGCAATAGGAGTACTAACAGACTTTGCATCATGCATGTTAAAACGATGAAGAACTTTCTTAATGTAATTTTGCTGACTAAGAAACAACAAACCAGAATTTCTGTCACGGGTAATCTCCATACCTAGAATTTTCTTAGCAGCACCAAGATCCTTCATCTCAAACTCGCTACTCAACTGTGACTTGAGAGCAGCGATATCTTTCTTGCTCTTGGCAGCAATCAACATATCATCAACATATAATAACAGGTATATAGGTGATCCATTAACAAACTTAATGTACACACAGCTATCAAATTCAGACCTCTTAAAGCCATGTGACAACATAAAAGAATCAAACCTTTTATACCACTGACGAGGAGATTGTTTCAAACCGTATAAGGACCTTTTCAACTTACACACAAGATCCTCCTTACCACACTATGAACCCTTCTGGCTGGTCCATGTATATCTCCTCCTCCAACTCTCCATGCAGAAACGCAGTCTTTACATCTAACTGCTCAAGCTCAAGATCACGCATAGCAACAATACCAAAAATGTACGAATTGAACTATGCTTAACAACTGGAGAGAAAACATCATTATAATCACACCTGGAATTTGACTGAAGCCTTTTGCAACTAACCTTGCCTTAAACCTCGGAGGCTCGCTAGGAGATAAACCCTCCTTTCTCTTGAAGATCCACTTACAGCGGACTGCCTTCTTTTTCTTAGGCAAGCGCACAACATCCCATGTGCCATTCTTATCGAGTGACTGCATCTCTTCTTGCATAGCAGCAAGCCACTTCTCGCGGTCACCCGAACCAATAGCTTCAGTATAGTGGACGGCTCATGTCCGTGCTCCACCTGTTCTGCACAACTCAGAGCATAATCAACAATGTTACACTCTTCAATTAAACGTGGTCGAGGACCACAATTCCTCCTGTTCCTACGAGCAGCAATAGACTGTTGTGGCTGCAAAACAGGGGTGAGTTCTGAACATTATTATTATCAGAATCGTCAGAATCATCAGAATCAGGATCAGAATCATCTGAAGTAGCAGCACCATCATTGTCAACAGTGACATTTTCCTTTTCAACAGAGTGCTCCACCTCGACACGAACCTGCTCCTCAGAAAAATCTGGCAAAACATCTGAGGACAACTTATCAAAGTACATAACAGATTCATTGAAAACAACACTCCTGCTCATAAATGCCTTGTTAGTTTCGGGATTCCATAACTTGTATCCTTTTACACCCGAACCATAACCAATGAACACACACTTAATAGCTCTCGGCTCTAACTTTCCATTATCAACATGAGCATAAGCAGTGCAACCGAAAACTTTAAGCTGTGAATAATCAGCAGGAGTACCTGACCATACCTCGATGGGAGTTTTCTTGTCGAGGGGAATAGATGGTGACCTGTTTATCAAGTAGCAGGCGGTGGCAGCCGCCTCAGCCCAAAAACGCTTACTCATGCGAGCGTTGGAGATCATGCAGCGAGCCTTGGAGATGATGGTCCTGTTCATCCGCTCCGCTACACCATTCTGCTGAGGCGTGTACGGGATGGTGAGGTGCCTGACAATGCCTTCTTTCCTGCAATAATCATTAAAGGCATTCGAACAAAATTCGCCACCATTGTCAGTACGAAGTAATTTCACCTTCCTTTCTGTTTGCCTTTCAATCATAGCTTTCCACTCTTTAAAAGCAGCAAACGTATCATCCTTATTTTTCATGAAATAAGGCCAAACTCTTCTAGAGTAATCATCAATAATGGTAAGCATATAACGAGCACCACCATAAGAGGGCTTACGAGACCCCCAAACATCAGCATGTACATAATCAAGTGTACCTTTGGTGGTGTGAACGGAAGCATTAAACTTAACTCTTGTGTGCTTACCGAAAATGCAATGTTCACAGAACTGCATCTTACCCAAACTGTAGCCTTGCAGCAAGTCTCTCTTGATCAATTCTGCCATACCAAGTTCACTCATATGTCCAAGACGCTTATGCCAAAGGTTAGTTTTACTAGCGTCATCATGAGAAACAGCAGCAACAGTACCAGGCAAAGTGCTACCTCTAAGAACATATAACTTAGCAGAATTCATATCACCAACCATGGTAATGAGAGAACCTTTTGATACCTTTAGGAGTCTATTTCCGCCGGCATACTTGTACCCGTCACAATCAAGGGTACTGAGCGAGATCAAATTTCTCGCCATGGTTGGTATGTGTTTCACTCCCGTCAGCGTGCGTGTCATACCGTCATGTGTCTTGATATGAGAACCGACACCAGCAATGTTGCATTGCTGGTCGTTCCCACACGCACGAAATCTCCAGTCTGCACTAACTCATAAGAACTGAACCAATCTTTGTTACAGCAAATATGAAAAGAACATGCAGTATCTAGAATCCATTCATCCTGACGAGAAACACATGCAGCTAAAACAGCTAGGCATCGCCATCAGAACTACCATCAACAACAGAAGCCTCACCGGTATCATTACCTTCATTATTTTTCGGTTGGTAAGTACCTTTTCTTTTCTCCTTGTTCTGCAACTTCCAACAATCATCAATGACATGATTAGATTTCTTACAATACCTGCAGAACTTGTCTCGTCCTTTGGACTTTGAGCGACCTCTGTCACCCTTGCTCTTATCTCTGTTGTTGTTGTTGTAGTGGGTTATCTCGCTGCTCAGGCCTCCCTCGGACCTGCAAAGCATCGCCCTTGGAGGACGACGTCTCCTCTTTCTGTACCATACCTTTCATCTTTTCCCTGGCAAGCAGGGCCTCATATACTTCCGCGGTGGTTAGTTCATCACGGCTTAACAGTATGGTATCACGAAAATTTGCAAAGGAATTTGGCAGCGAACATAGAAGTAAAAGTGCTAGATCTTCATCATCGTACTTTACCTCCATCGACACTAGGTCAGAAACGATCTCCTTAAAGATCGATAAGTGATTCATTACCGAACCACCTTCTTGCAACTTGTGCGTGAACAACTTCATCTTCACATGCATCTTGCTGGTGAGATCTTTGGACATGCAGATCGACTCCAGCTTAGCCCACAGTGCCGCTGCGGTTTTCTCCTGGAGTACTTCTTGCAGAATATCATTAGATGATGAAGTTGAATAAGCGATAAAGCCTTACGGTCTTTCCGCTTCTCATCGGCGGTCCATGTCGCCGCATCCTTGTCGCCGAATTTCTCCAGCGCCTCGTCAAGATCATTGGACTGTGCAAGGATCGCACGCATCTTGACTTGCCACAATGAGAATCTCGTCTTGTAATCCAGCGCCGGTAGATCAAACTTCATTGATGCCATCGCGAAACCCTAATCTGAGAACAGATCTGAAACAGGGCTCTGATACCACTTGTTATAAACGATAGCAAGAAAACAACGAAGTAGCAGAAAAATCAAACCAACGGGGACACGAGATTTAACGTGGAAAACCCCTCCAACAATGGAGGAGAAAAAACCACGGGCGGCAGCCAGCAATACTTCACTATACGCTACGGCCCAATCCTCCGACGAGGGGCCTCCGCTTCGCTCCGATGTTAGCCTCTCACTTTATATCTTCATATGAATTTGGAACACATCAAAATAACAAATGGCAATGGCCACACATCTAGGGCAAGAAGTAGTATTTTGCAAACGTGATGAGGCTCGACCAGTAAGCTCAATGAGGAAACGACATATTGTGAGTGGTGTAGGCCAGCGCAAAATCATCTATGCTCTTTACCGTCTTGCATTTAGTTGATAAGAATACGAGAACAAATTAAAATTGATAACATAAGAAGAGACATTAGCAATAATCTTTTTTCCTCCGATCCATATATACCTATGCGAGGGGTGGCCCAACGTTGTTCCAACCTCTGTTTTAGGGAGCACCTCTACGTGGACATCTTCGAGAAGCTCCGCTGTAGCAGTGAGCCACCTTGTTGTTCGCTGATCCCGACCCAGTATTCCGGCCTAAAATTCCGCCTCAATAATTTCCTTGGGTACATTATTTTAGGTTTTAGGGAGCACCTCTACTGGGAGTTAATCGAAGATGTCCTAGGACATCTTAGAGAAGCTCCACCATAGCAATGAGCCACCTGCTTGTTTACTCTTGATGTTCTAGGTGTGCTGAGCTTGCTATTTTGTGTGAAATTTTACAAAATTAACCCTTTGGCCAAACTTCAACCAAAAATAACCCTTTTTTCAAAAAAAATCGAAAACTAACCCTTTTGTGTGGCTCTCGTATCGGGGCGCCACACGTGAAGGTGCAACGTCCCAGCCTGGGGAGCCACACATTTGCCAGCGTGGCAGAGCGGGCCCCATCCTTGGTTGTGTCGCGCCGGAGCTGGGGGCGCCACACCTTCATGTGTGGCGCCGGCGACGAGGGCGCCACAGAACGACATTGACTTACCCGACCGGACTCGCATTCAGTCGTTACTTACACAGAAAAAGGAAAGGAAGAAGAACAAGGGCGGCGGCTGCGGTTCCTCCTCTCCCCTCTCAAATCCACACCAAATCCGCACCGATCTGAAGGGATTTGGGCTCCCCATCGTTCCTCAAGGTAATCTCCTCCGTTCCCCTCAGTTTCATCCAATAGATGTTTCAGATTTGTCCGGTTTTTGCCACCCTAGGTGAAATCTTAGTTCATCCTAGATTTCGAAATTAGTATGGCATGAGGCTTGTTTTTTGATCCCCTAGCATTTGTATGGCACTTGTAGTAGTTGGTAATCATGTGGAGGGTTGATTTTTCATATTTGACCCTTTTTGCAACCCTAGGTGAAATCTTAGTTCATCCTACATTGCAAAATTAGTATGGTGTGATGCTATTTTTTTTGATCCCCTAGCATTTGTATGGCACTTGTAATAGTTGTTAATCATGTGGAGGGTTGATTTTTCATATTTGACCCTTTTTGCAACCCTAGGTGAAATCTTAGTTCATCCTACATTGCAAAATTAGTATGGTGTGATGCTATTTTTGTTGATCCCCTTCCATTTATATGGCACTTGTAATAGTTGTTAATCATGTGCAGGGTTGATTTTTAATTAATTCGGTATAGATGTGTGATATGAGATCTATGTGTATGTGATGTGTTTTTGTGGATAGTCAAAGTGGTTACCCAATTTCTATATAATTTTTATATGTGGTGTATGTGTGGATGTGGTAGATGTCCTATATGATGTCGAAATGAATATTGGAAAAACATTGAAATTTCTATCTCTTACTAGTGATAGTTTTTTCAAATATGTAGGATGGATCTTATCGAAGAACAATATGATAAGAATCACCGTGCGAGAAAGATTGCGCAGGGAACGGTAATAGTTTCTTGCATATTTTAGATGTTAGTTCATATTTCTATTCGGCATGGACATTGTTGTAACTTGTAATTATTTTTTTAGGTACTTGCCCCCCTTCGTCTTCGGTCTCACGAGGCCTCCTTGCAAATTGATGAGAAGGGCAAGGGCATGCCGTACGACGAGAGGTACACCGAGTACATCGAGAAGCTTGGACTCCTTCCATTCATCCAGCTCGTGTCTCGGTCCACGCCAAATTTCAATCCTTCGACCATCACTGCTCTTGTTGACCGTTGGAGGCCGGAGACACACAGCTTTCACCTCCCCACCGGGGAGATGACGGTGACTCTTCAGGACGTGTCAATGATCCTGGCACTAGCCATCACGGGCAAACCTGTGTGTTTTAGCACCGCATCTGATGGGTGGCGCGAGCAGATGTTCAGCCTTATTGGTGCGGCTCCTCCAGAGAAGGATGACTCTAGTAAGGATAGACTCTCCGCCGGCGCCTCATTTGTTTGGATCCGGGAAAAATTTGCTAAGTGTCCTGAAGGGGCTGATAAAGTGGTCATTCAGATTCATGCACGCGCATACGTGTGGTACGTGATCACGAGGACTTTGTTTGCTGACAGTAGTGGGCAGAACGCTCCATGGATGTGGCTGAAGGCGTTAACACGTTGGGAGAGTAAGCAAAGCTGGGGTATGGCTGCGCTTGCTTACTTGTACCGGCAGGTACATATTTATCTTGCTTTCTTTCTTGTGTGTGCAAAACTTATGAAATTCTAACATGTATACCTATATGTGCAGTTGGATGATGCGTGTCGTCGGTTCGTCGGTGAGGCCGGTATCGGTGGTCCAATGATCCTACTTTCGGTTTGGATGTGGGAGCACTTCTCAGTTGGACGACCGAAGGTTTTGCCATGGAAGCCTTGGAACGACCATGACCATCCCAAGAGGTTTCGGGAGGCTACATGGGCGTACAAGTGGGACAGGGTTGCGGAGTTCACCGGCGACCCGCAAAAGGAGTACTTGCGGTACATCAATGAGTTCGACTCGCTGACCCCTGACCAGGTAATAATTAGAATGCTTTCGTTCAATCACTATCTATCTTAAATCCGAACTGCACATGCTGAAATGAGTACTATGATATAGGTGAAATGGCAGATTTATGGTGTCGGGGAGAGATTTGGTTGGAATCCGGAATTCCCCCTAAACCCAAAGTGTTTCGAGGAAGAATATCTTTGGATGATGCAGTTCCCATTGATATGCTTGTATGCCGTTGAGTTCCACCTACGACATCGTGTGATGAGCCAATTTGGGTTGTATCAAACTACACCACCAAAGTGGATAAACACGATGTTTTCGTTGCATGAGTGAGGCTCCAAATTTTTTCTTACCCAATCTTCTTATGTATTAGTGTAGTTACTAATGTTTCATTTGTTGACCATGTAGATTGGACCGGCGCCGGCAGAGGAAGATCACGAAATGGGATAAACATCATAAGGACTACATCACTACATTCAATGCCAAGTTGAAAGAGGCAACGGACAGGAAGGTGTATATGCGAGATCGCCCCAAGTACCGTCAAGAGGCATTCGATACATATCTTGGTTGGTTTCTTGCACGTACCCGTGTCCGTATATGCCCCGCGGCTTATGAGGAGCTCTTGGAGGACATAGACGATGATTCTATTGTTGAGCTCCGGTACAACAAGGCCGTAAGAGAAGGCAACCGAACTGATTTCGCTCCCGTGATGAACTTTATGGTAATTTTTGCCCAACTTATTTTGTCTCATCATAATTAGAGTTTAGTTGTTGACATGTTTGTTTTCATAGCGCAATGAGATCGACCGCCAAGCGGGAGCAGCCGAGGAGGCAGCCATGTTACCTCGTGGCAAGAAGGGTGATGCTGCCGTTAGGGAATTTGTGAAGGTAAGTTAGACGATCTCCGCTTCGTGCATAATTTGTTGTTCATTTGCACTAAGATATTGATTTCTTGCCGTCATAGTGTTCTGCAACTCGGTTGCGCACTTTAGCGCATTTGCTTGGTTGTCGCGCCGATGATGCCATGCCGACCCGCTCGAGGTCCCCTTCAACCCCTATCCGTGGTGATGCTTCTAGTTCGAACCCACATGAGCCCAATGATGAGGAGGTTGACGTATGAATATGTTACATGCCGGTAACCCAAAAATGATTTCTTGAACCTCAACCATGTACTAATTTTTCCGCTTACATTCTTTCATTTCTAGGGCGATTTTGATGATAATGTGAACGATGACATGACCCTGCAGGCGTACCAGCGATCCTTCCACCTAAGATCCAAGAAGAAGGCTACCAGGCGTTTCTCACCGGACGACTACATCTACAAGAAAAAGGGGCCTGCGGCGGATGAGGATGACGACGAGTCCGATGATGCGGAAGAGCACGGGTCGGAGGATGAGGACTCGGAAGATCACGTGTCGGAGGATGAGGACTCGGAAAATCACGTGGTGGAACAGCCGATGAAGAAGCTGCCTGTGAGGAGTAGGAGGAAGAATGCGGATCCGGCGCCGACCGAGCCTTTGAGGAGGCTAAGGAAAAGGAAGTAGACCATGTTGTGAAACATGTCGTGAACCATGTCGTAAACTTGTCGTGATGCGTGTCGTAAACTTGTCGTGAACCATATTTTGTTAGTTAACTTCTGCTGTGAATTTGTGCTTAATTCTGATATTTTGTTGTTGTTAACTACTGCTGTGATTCTGATATTTTGTTGTTGTTAACTACTGCTGTGAATTTGTGCTTAATTCTGATATTTTGCGGTGTGGCGCCGGAGATGGGGGAGTTGTAGATGAAGGTGTGGCGCCGGCGCCTGCGGCGTTGCACATGTGCAGCGCCCTAGACCGGGGCGCGACACATAGATGTGTGGCGCCGTGCACTCCGGCGTGGCAAAATGACAGAGAGCACGAAATTGTGTGCGCGTACCGCGCCGGCGCTCGGGGAGCTGGGGTTCACGGTGTGGCGCCGGCCACTCCGGCGTTGCACATGTGCGGCGCCCTGGTCTGGGGCGCGACACAAAGAGGTGTGGCGCTGGCCTTTCCGACGCGGCAAAATGACAGAGAGGAGTGAATTTTGTGCACTTGTGTGGCGCCCCGCATGGGGGAGTGGAGCTTAAAGGTGTGGCGCCCCCGACTCCGGCGCCGCACAAGTTTCAGAAATCCATCTCATTCATGAAATCCATCAAATTCCTGCACTTCAAACTACAGTTCCAGAAATCCATCAAATTCATCAAATTCACTAAGAGTTCACCATATTACAAGATTCAACGAAATCCATCAAATTACAAGGTTCACAACTAACTCATCAAGATCACAAGAACATAAAACACACTAAGTCCACGACATTACAAGGTTCACACAAACCCAAAGTCTACGACATTACATTGTCCCTACTAAGTAAGACGTGGATACTTGCCCTTGCGCCTCGCTGGGTCTGGTTCCGCTCGTTCCTCCTCTCGTGCACGGCGATCCCTCTCACGGCTTCTCGCATCTGCCTCCTCTCGTGCAAGGCCAGCACCTTCACCTTGTCCTCCCGCCTCCTCTCGTGCACGGCGAGCCCTCTCACGCCTTCTCGTATCCAACTCCTCTTGTGCTTCCCTCTCACGCCTTCTCGCATCCAACATCCCTTGTGCACGGCTTCTCGCATCCAACATCCCTTGTGCACGGCGAGCACCTTCAGGTTGAGCCTCCTCTCGTGCACGGCGAGCACCTTCACCTTGGCCTCCCGACCCCTCCCTTCCAAGTTCGCCGTCAAACGCCACCCACGCCTCATGGTACCTTCCATCCTCTAACGGCCCCTCCCTTGCACGTTCCGCCTCCCACGCCTCCCTTGCAACACGTGCCTTCTCAGTCTTCTCCCACCTCTCCATCTCGCGGAGCATCATTTCGTTCTTAGCCTCTAGTGCCTCAATTTTCGCTTGCTCATTCTCCTTCTTGGCCCGCTCCTCTTCACGATCTTTCTCCCAGAATCGCTCCCACGCCTTGTCAGTCATATTTTTTACCTCCCACCGGTAGAGGCCATTTTGCTCAAAGTCTATCCACCGGTAGTATTGGCAAAAGGCGGAGGAGACATTTACCCGCGGACGCTCAATAATAACGAGTCAAAACATGCAACTAGATAAAGATAAATTCTTTACAAGAGAGGCGGAGGAGACATTTACCCGCGGACGCTCAATAATATTTGTTTGCTTTGTCTTGCGTTTTGTTTGCTTCGACTTGTTTTTTGTTGGCTTCGGCTTCTCCCAAGCATAGTTCGGGCACATCCAGAACCTCCTTCCTCTTCTATCGTCCCAATCGCTGGACTGCTTCATCTTGCAAACGTCACCACACCAACAAGTCGGCGCATCGTGCCCGACTCGACTGTCAATGCTGTGTTGCCATGCCACCGACTCTATATGTATCGCGGGTTGTAACAAACCCAACTTTGAGAAGTGGATGTAACTAAATGTCAAAAACAGATATAAATTAAAGCCTGCGATATGATATAATTTAAATCATAAAGATATTAATAAAAAGGCATAATAAACTAGATATGCAACCCCCGAGATAAACTCGAAGATGAACTTAATTTTATTGGTAAAAGTAAAAGGCCGCATAAGTTGAGCATGAAAGCGACTTATCTTGTGTTTATTCTCCTGAAGTGGATGACGCGGTATGATCTGCGGAACTTAGATGTCAGCCGCGGCGGAGTAGAAGTCACCAGCCGCGATTCGGCGATGGCTATGCCATGCTGATTTTTCGAGCCACCCGCGGATGATTTGAGCTGAATGCTGATTGGTTGAAAACAACTGGAGAGGCGTGTTCGCCAGGTCAAAGGTGTCGATGTAGACCGTCCGGGGACACTGAGTCGCATGGGGTAAACTGATGTTCCACGGGTGCGACTTATTAAAGCATGCTACGTACTCCCTCCTAATCTTCCTGTCGTCGAGCCGCCAAATGAGAGATATCAAGGCGGCTGATATATTCCACCATTTAAAATTACCAGCTCAATGATGGCGGCCTTTGTGAGTTGCCAGCTCGATAATTTTTGAGAAACCACCAAATACTGGTGGGTGGATGTGTAGCCCCCGAGGGCCGGGTTGCATGCTTGATCATGCTGCTCGGGACTAAAAAATATCTCAATTTAGACAAAAACTTAATTGTCCTAGGCCCCAGGCATTAAGCAGGCATGATTTCATTATCCTGGTTGATGGCATATCATTGCAATTTGATCCTGCAACAGATTGACAAATATTGTTGCCGCAAGATAATAATGATATAAATTCCACTTGATGTGGTTGTAGTTAAATAAATAATGGTTGCTTTATCAGCCGATATCAGGAGATAATTATCTCAATCATAAAAAATCTTGTCGCGCCAATTCATATGGCCGAGTTACAGGTTCCTGTTAAATCAAAAGGCAAAGCCACCAAGGAAGTAATCATAACTTGATGATAATATGTTAGCCTTGGCGGCTGGTAATAATTATGATAAAAAGTTAGTACTCCGCATAATAGCATATGGTACCCTGCATGATAGCATAGTATAATCTGCATGATAAATTATATTTTGCATGATAGCAAATGGTTGCATGATAGCAAATTGTTGCGTGATAGCAACTAGTAAGATGCATGATAGCATATTGTACGATGCATGATAACATATGGTACTTTGACTCAGTATTTTCCGATTCTAATGTGTGTTCAGGGTCGAGAACTGTGGCGCCCTGACCTGACTGTTATACAGTGATGCTGTGTGTCACCGGTTAAGTGATACAACCGGAGGTTACGGGTTTACCAATCCCCGGCCAAAACCTTTGGCAGGCGTTGCTCGGAATGGATCATCGGCAACGCAACACCCCGATTGATGCCTTAACACAGGCACAACCCTCAATGCATAATAGAGAGACCAAGACTTGTGGAACAACTGGCACATCACAGACTCTACGACACAAATCATATAGTTCAACTCTTATACAGAGAAAGATAGCAAATGACAACCAGAGGTCACAGACCCAACATTTCATCAAGCGGAAGCAATTTAAGTTGTTCTAAACAACAAGAACCACATTATGGCCTAAGAGGATTACAAATAAATATCACAGCGCCAGCTGTTCCAGGATGTCCCAAGCTGCCACCTGGGAACCCCAGACTACTCGTCGACGTCCACAAAGAACCCACCTTCGAGGTCGGTGAAGTCCTCCTCTGAAACAAAACAAACGACGTTGAGTTCGACGAACTCGCAAGATTAAGAGCTAATATATGCTTGATGAGGCTTTCAAGGTTATATGGCTGTTTTGCATAAAGCTGATTTTATTTATGGAAAACATAACTCAAGGCATCGACTAAACAGAATAGTTTTCAAAAGAGGGATAAGAAGTAACTCTTTTCATTGAGATCACCTTTCTCAAACATCACCAACCTCACCATTGTACCTGTTCATCAAAGGCACCTCCCCGAATCACCCTCGAGGAAGTCAACCTTACATTCGTGAAATTGGTACCTCTAGTACCCAAGTTTTAATCATTCCGTTTAAGTTATTCTATGATCATCGTCCATTCCCAAGTCGTCCGTAACCGTGGACACGGCTTTTCGAAAAGATTTAATCCTGCAGGGGTGTACAAATGTTTGCCACGCGTACCGTCCGGCCCATTACCTGCGCATTAGCTCTCTTCCGGGGAAAGCCGGCTGGGTGGGAACGGTGTCGACTTCTCCCTCGTTAAGGACTTTCCAGGATCATCAGTGGCGGTAGGACTGCCAGGATCACAACACCCCGCCCCACGGCCACTTATTTTCCTAACACCACCATCCTCATCTCAGTTCAACACCATCACGCACGCGCAAATGGAAAGCCAAACTAGAGGACCCTGGCTAGCCCCGCTCGAGTTATTTAGTCTATGAGGGTTCCTGCAATTGCATAGGCCTCACGCATGGTTGCACGCTCAGTCTTGGTTCAGGAGGTACAGAACTCGCACCTAGGCGGCAAGAACGAGACAACCCACCACATTCCATGTGGCCTCTCATCCCCACCTTCTTAGCATTTTTTTAATCCATCTCCACAATTCTCCACCATCAACATCACTGTCACAAGTTAACACCTGTTTCTAGCATTCACCAACCCTAGTACCACTAGGCATTTCACTAAGCATGACTAAGCACTTGCATAGCATAGTAAGTATTCCATGGCCAAAGATACAAACCTAGGGTAATAGGAAGGTAAAACAGGTATTGGCAACAGGATTCTAATGCAACTAGTAGGATACTCTAATCCAGGCAAAAGACATTTAGAACCGCATGCAATATTATAGTGGAGAAAATAATTGCGGAAAATAGGATAAGATATGCTCAGAGGGGGGATTACGCTTGCCTTGTTGATACGGCTGGTAGTACGGATCGTCACGAGACGGGGGTGGCACTTCACCTCCTTGATCTACCGGTGCACAAAACACGGGAAGATACAATCAATCACCACACATGCTTCACAAATGCAATGCGCAAACACATGATGGTATGACAATTTAAATGCATGGAACTTATTATGAGCTATCTAGCATTATTAAATGGGGGTGGAAGGATTACTTCGACTAAAGAAAGAATTCCCCCATATTTAACTTAGTGATTCCGATACTACTATAAGTACATTGTTATAATTGGGATCAAATATGCATGATGACGATGATTTTAGGTAGTTCATGCTTTTCTGAACATTTTGGTATCTCACACATAATTTTCGGATACCCCGATAAAGAGTTATGATTTTTTTTATTAATTTCTCTCTTTTAATTATGTGCTTTTAAAGAATTAAACTTGACAGATCGATTCCTCGAACTCGGGAGAGAGGGAGGGATCGTGTGATTCAACGTTGTTTGATGTCCGGAGTTGCGCGAGAGAGTAGCGGGAACAACATACGCTACGAGGGGGACGAGAAAAAGGAAAACAGGACACAGGGAAAGAAAAACAGAGGCCTCCGGTCCTCCGGCCGGTCTGGGCCGGCTGGCAGGCCGGCCTGGTTACAAAGAGCTTCGGCCTCCTGCCCAGCCTAGGCTGGCTGGTGGGCCGGGCCGCATACAGAGGGCGTCGGTCTCCTGGCCGGTCTGGGCCGGTTGTGAGGCCGGGCCACGCTCTGCTTCGTCGAATGAGCGCGGGACGACGACGGCGGCAGTACGGCGAAAAAACTCCGGCGAGCGGACGGCGTAGCGCGAGAATGGGGAGAGGGGAAAGGCAGGGAGAGAAGCGGCGGCTCACCAGGAGCGTGTGCACGTGAACGGCGGGGCGCGGGGTGGAGGTACGACGGCGGAATCGAGTGGCGAAGCGGCGATGGAGCTTCGGCCGGCGGCGGGGAAGCGGCGATGGCGACGACGATTTGTGGACCCCCGGCTCGATTCCTGCGGCTAGGAGGTAGAGGGGAACGTGGCGGAGCTCCCTGCAGTCTCCGTTTGGCTCGGGATCGACTCACTCGCCGGCGATGTGGGGGCGGAGCTCGGCGTCCATGGAGCCCGGGAAGGGAGAAGATGGGAATGGGAACAGGTGGGGCGAGCGGGTAGGGCGATGGCAGTGGCCTCGGGTGCTCTTCACCTGGCAGGGGACGTCAGAGAGGGGCCAAGGCGGCAGGGGCACGAGCGGGGTCGACGACCTGGTGCGACGTGGCCATGGCGAGCAAGCACGCCTCGGTCGCTACAGGGGAGAGGTGGAAGAAAATAGAAATTACAATTAGGCCCCTGGAGCAGTTTTTCTATCACGGATTAGTCCTTTCTCTAATTCTTTTAAAACTCCAGCAGCTGTATTTGAATTAGTTGAGCAACTTCAACACTTCCAAAAAAAAATTATGGAATAATTTCGAGATGCTCCCCTGGTCATTTAGTTGCTCCACAAATTTTGGTGCCTCTAATTAAAATGTCTTTGACCACATTCGTTCATAGGTTTAGAATAGAGCATTTTGCTAATTTGAAATGTTTTCCATTTGGAAAATTTATGGCAATTGCAGAACATTATTTTCAACCCTTGGAACTTCCTTGACAAACATAAGATGACAAGGATTTGTATTTGCAAGTTTGAGTGCCCACATTGTGTGGAATTTTTGTTAGAGCACTTTGTGCATTTTGTTTTAGCAACTCAAAATCATTTCGATTCCAACATTGTGTTAACTCAAAGGAGACATGTTTATGCATGCATGCCATGATGCAATGGACCCAAAAGTGGAAAAATTACACTGGTTTTTAGGTTTACTAGTTTTGGGCTGTTACAACTCTACCCTCCTTACAGGAATCTCGTCCCGAGATTCTAAGGTTGCGGAAAGAAGTCGGGATATTCGTCACGTAGACTAGACTCTCGTTCCCAAGTTGCTTCTTCCTCGGAATGATGAGACCATTGAACTTTGAGGAACTTGGTGGTCTTATTCCGGGTCTTTCTTTCAGCTTCATCCAAGACACGGATAGGATGCTCACGATAAGTGAGGTCTTCTTGTAGATCTAGCTCCTCATGATTGACTCCATGGATAGGATCCTTGAAGCACCGGCGAAGTTGGGATACATGGAACACATCATGCACATTTGGGAAGATGGACGGTAACTCCAATTTGTAGGAAAGATCTCCTCGCTTGGCCAGAACAGTGAAAGGGCCAACATAGCGAGGTGCCAATTTCCCTTTGATTCCGAAGCGGCGAACGCCACGAAGGGGAGAGACGCGGAGATAAGCTTTATCACCAATTTCATAATGAACCTCTTGATGATGCTTGTCATAGTAGCTCTTCTGCCTAGACTGAGCAATCTTCAGATTTTCTCTTATGATTCCGAACCTTCTCCTCAGCTTCATTGATGATATCTGGACCAAAGAGTGCCTCTCTCCGGTCTCAGACCAATTCAGCGGAGTGCGGCATTTTCTTCCATATAGAGCCTCGAAGGGAGCCATGCCCAGACTAGCTTGATAGCTGTTGTTGTAGGAGAACTCCGCGAAAGGGAGATACTTTTCCCAACCTTGGCCAAAAGAGATGACACATGCCCGAAGCATGTCTTCCAGAACTTGATTCACTCTTTCAGTCTGACCATCAGTCTGGGGGTGGTAAGCGGTACTGAAGTTGAGACGGGACCCCATAGCAGTTTGGAAACTGTGCCAGAACTTGGAGACGAAGATACTTCCACGGTCCGATATGATCCTCAAAGGGACCCCATGCAATGGAACAACGAGCCAATATAAGTCAGCAAGTTGACTTGCCCGTATCTCATCACGGACTGGTAAGAAGTGGGCAACCTTGGAAAGACGATCAATAATTACCCAGATTGCATTGTTGCCCTTAGGAGACCTGGGAAAACCGGTGATGAAGTCCATACCAATTTCATCCCATTTCCACTCGGGGACAGCAATAGGGCGGAGAGTGCCAGGAGGTCTTTGATGTTCAGCTTTTACCCGACGACAGGTGTCGCATTCAGCAACAAACTTGGCGATTTCCCGTTTCATACGGTCCACCAGAATTGTGGTCGAAGGTCTTGGTACATCTTGGTACTACCGGGATGGATAGAGAGAGGTGTATCATGAGCCTCCTGAAGGATCAGCTCTCTCAATTTCCGCTTCTTGGGTACCACTAGACGGTCACCGAAATAAACAACTCCGGATTCATCGACAGAGAAGCATTTGTACTTCCCACTAGCAATATTGTCCTTGATTTTCAGAATACCCTTGTCACGCTTCTGAGCATCCTTGATCTGGTCTACAAGAGTAGATTTGATCTCCAGATTTGCTAGATAGCCGGAGGGAACCATTTCCAAGTTCAAACGGGAGAATTCTTCATGAAGGGAAGGTTGGGCCGCTTCAATCATCAGATTGTTGCAATAGGACTTCCGACTTAGCGCGTCAGCCACGACGTTTGCTTTGCCGGGTTGATAGTTCAGACTCACATTGTAGTCCGTGATTAACTCCAACCAACGCCTTTGCCTGAGATTTAAATCCGGCTGGGTGAAGAGGTACTTTAGACTCTTGTGATCCGAGAAGATCTCGCATCGGTTACCAAACAGGTATGGTCTCCATTGCTTCAAAGCATAGACCACAGCGGCAAGCTCTAGATCATGAGTAGGGTAATTGAGCTCATGCGGCTTAAGTTGGCGAGAAGCATAAGCCACAACATGGCCATCTTGCATTAGCACACAGCCCAAACCTTGTAGAGAGGCGTCACAGAAGACGACGAAATCCTTGCTTGTGTCCGGCAGGACAAGCACAGGAGCGGACGTGAGCTTGGCTTTCAGGGCTTGGAAGCTCTCTTCAGCTTCGGCAGTCCATACGAACTTTCTATCCTTCTTGAGAAGGTCAGTCAATGCCTTGGCTATTTTGGAGAAAGCTTCGATGAATCGGCGGTAGTAACCCGCCAATCCGAGAAAGCTACGAATGTCCTTGACTGACATTGGAGTTTTCCAGTCTAGAATAGCTTGAATTTTGTCGGGGATGACTTCCACACCATTGGCAGATATTACATGTCCAAGGAAGACAAGTTTATCCAACCAAAACTCACACTTGGAGAACTTGGCATAGAGACGGTGTTCACGAAGCCGTGTCAGAACCAACCGAAGGTGTTCATCATGCTCTTCGTCGGTTTTAGAATAGATGAGGATGTCATCGATGTAAATGACGACAAACTTATCAAGATAATCCATGAAAATGGAATTCATGAGCCTCATGAAAGTAGCTGGAGCATTTGTGAGACCAAAGGACATGACGGTATACTCATATGAGCCATAGCGAGTAACAAATGCCGTCTTTGGGATATCCTCCTTTCTGATCTTTATTTGATGGTACCCTGACCTCAGATCCATCTTGGAGAATACTCTTGCACCAGCTAACTGATCCAACAGATCATTGATCGGGGAATAGGATACTTGTTCTTGATTGTCACCGCATTCAACGGTCGATAATCAGAACAACGGGCACGGTAGAATCCCTCTTCTTGACAAAGAGTACCGGACAACCCCAAGGTGAACTGCTAGGCTGAATAAAATCCTTCGCAACAGCTGATCAATTTGCTCCTTCAACAGAGCCAACTCTTCCGCCGGCATGCGGTAGGGCTTCTTGGAAATTGGAGCAGTACCGGGAAGCAAGTCTATGACAAACTCCACACTTCGATCAGGTGGCATGCCAGGCAATTCTTCTGGGAACACATCCGGGAAGTCACACACCACGTGTATGTCCTGGATTTCAGGAGGGGACAAGCCTTCCATGAAACATAGGGTGATCTCCGGGGAGAGGGGATTGTCTGATGATGGAGGTCCTGAATATGTAGCCCAAAACTGCACATCGTAACCGGAAGGGTGGGTCACGGTGATGGACTTAGCAGCACAGTCGAGATTAGCATGGTATCTTGCTAACCAGTCCATGCCCAGTATGGCATCAAGGCCCTTCGACCTCAAGGCTATCAACGGGAAAGGGAAGGACAGGGATGCTATGATAATCTGGACCTCAGGAGTAACGCCATCGGTTTGCCATTTGGAGCCAGGGGTAGAGATCATCAAGGGACTGCTCATCTTCTCAAACGGTATTTGGTGATCTTTTGCAAACGCAATAGAGATGAATGAATGCGATGCTCCAGAATCAAACAAAACGGTAGCAAGATGGTTGTTGATTCGAAGCTCACCCATAAGGACGCCAGGATCCTCTTCAGCTTCTTCAGCAGAGACGTGGTTCAGGCGACCACGCACCAAAGGTCCAGCCTTGCCAGTTGGAGTGGCAGGGGCTCGTGCAGGTGTTGAGATAGGCCTTCTGGGGCACTCCCTGGAGTAGTGGCCAGCCTGGCCACAGGTGTAGCAGTGAGTCCAGGTGGAGCAGTGTAGTAGAAGACGGTCCCACTTCCGCCTACCCAAGTGTCGAAGTAGTGGGGCGCGAGGAGGTGGCCTGTATCCGAGGCTCTCGGCATGAATGGAGCACGAGGTACGGCGCTGTAGGGGACAAACACCCTGCGCTTCTTGCTTCAGAACCCGAGGAACTCTGGTGATCCCCATGTGCGGGCCTCTTGGAAGCTTCAAGTTCTTTTCTTCCTTGCTCAAGGGTGAAAGCCTGGTTGAACAGCTCCTGATAGGTCTGGAACCTGAAGGGCAATAGCTCATAGCGGAGCTGCGGATTCAGACCCTTGCGGAACAGCTCTTGCTTGTCAGCATCATTGGTCACGTCCCTTGGGGCGTAACGAGAGAGGTGGTTGAACTCACGACCATAAGTGCGGAGGTCCATCCGTCCCTGTTGCAATCCAGGAACTCCCTCCTCTTCAAGTCCATGATAGGCTGGGGAATGTACTCCGCTCGAAAGGCAGTGCGGAATTCTCCCAGTGAAGACATGGTTGGCTGGAAACAAAGCCACATGGCTTTCCCACCAACAGCCAGCAGCACCAACCAAGATAGGTGGCAAAGTTGACTTGTTCAGCCAATGGGACATGCAGCGCGGAGAACTTGCGCTCCAAAGCACGAAGCCAATCATCAGCTTCCATGGCTCCTTAGCATCAGCGAAGGTGGTGGCTGGGAGCGCAGAAACTCGGTGAGAGTGTTGCACTCGTTCCTCCGTGCATTCTGCTGCACCAACTGCTCAAGCAAGCGCTCATTGCGCCCACGGTTCTCCTCAATGGCCATCAAGACTCAGCCATCGAGGGTGGTGGCGGCAGATCATCCTCATCATCATTGTGGTTACCGCGACCACCACGGCCTCCACGGCCTCCTCGAGCCATTCTGGAGATTTGACAATGACACGGTTAGTATCTTTCTCCGAATGGTCGAACAATAGCACTAGCGTCTTCACAAGTACACAGACTAGGGACGATAATACTTTGCGAGAAGGAAAACAACAAGATAGAACTTGGGTCGAAGATCAGCATCATGTGCTACTAGTGAGAGTTAAGAAATCACAACTTAACACACTCTAGTTGGCACAATCCGGGACCTTATGTTCAAGTCCGTGGGTTAACACCAAAGAAAGGATCAAATGATTCGACTCGGTAGGAACTTCTGAGTTGATTTGGGATTGCAACGCGCGGGAGCAACGTGACACATAACACTAAAGGTCGAACCCAACCCCGTTTCTCCTAATTTTGAAGTAACAGACGAGGAGTAAAACCTTTAAATCAAATTGAGGTAAGACTGCTCCGAGATTAGAGGGTAACCAGTAAGGAGTAAAAAGAATCCTAAGATGGTTTTCACAACTCATTTTTAGGTTAAAAATATTTTCACAAACACTAGACTCAACTTGTGGCGCCCTAACCTGACTGTTATACAGTGATGCTGTGTGTCACCGGCTAAGCGATACAACCGGAGGTTACGGGTTTACCAATCCCCGGCCAAAACCTTTGGCAGGCGTTGCTCGGAATGGATCATCGGCAATGCAACACCCCGATTGATGCCTTAACACAGGCACAACCCTCAATGCATAATAGAGAGACCAAGATTTGTGGAACAACTGGCACATCACAGACTCTACGACACAAATCATATAGTTCAACTCTTATACAGAGAAAGATAGCAAATGACAACCAGAGGTCACAGACCCAACATTTCATCAAGCGGAAGCAATTTAAGTTGTTCTAAACAACAAGAACCACATTATGGCCTAAGAGGCCTACAAATAAACATCACAGCGCCAGCTGTTCCAGGATGTCCCAAGCTGCCACCTAGGAACCCCAGACTACTCGTCGACGTCCACAAAGAACCCACCTTCGAGGTCGGTGAAGTCCTCCTCTGAAACAAAACAAACGACGTTGAGTTCGACGAACTCGCAAGATTAAGAGCTAATATATGCTCGATGAGGCTTTCAAGGTTATATGGCTGTTTTGCATAAAGCTGATTTTATTTATGGAAAACATAACTCAAGGCATCGACTAAACAGAATAGTTTTCAAAAGAGGGATAAGAAGTAACTCTTTTCTTTGAGATCACCTTTCTCAAACATCACCAACCTCACCATTGTACCTGTTCATCAAAGGCACCTCCCCGAATCACCCTCGAGGAAGTCAACCTTACATTCGTGAAATTGGTACCTCTAGTACCCAAGTTTTAATCATTCCGTTTAAGTTATTCTATGATCATCGTCCATTCCCAAGTCGTCCGTAACCGTGGACACGGCTTTTCGAAAAGATTTAACCCTGCAGGGGTGTACAAATGTTTGCCACGCGTACCGTCCGGCCCATTACCTGCGCATTAGCTCTCTTCCGGGGAAAGCCGGCTGGGTGGGAACGGTGTCGACATCTCCCTCGTTAAGGACTTTCCAGGATCATCAGTGGCGGTAGGACTGCCAGGATCACAACACCCCGCCCCACGGCCACTTATTTTACTAACACCACCATCCTCATCTCAGTTCAACACCATCACGCACGCGCAAATGGAAAGCCAAACTAGAGGACCCTGGCTAGCCCCGCTCGAGTTATTTAGTCTATGAGGGTTCCTGCAATTGCATAGGCCTCACGCATGGTTGCACGCTCAGTCTTGGTTCAGGAGGTACAGAACTCGCACCTAGGCGGCAAGAACGAGACAACCCACCACATTCCATGTGGCCTCTCATCCCCACCTTCTTAGCATTTTTTTAATCCATCTCCACAATTCTCCACCATCAACATCACTGTCACAAGTTAACACCTGTTTCTAGCATTCACCAACCCTAGTACCACTAGGCATTTCACTAAGCATGACTAAGCACTTGCATAGCATAGTAAGTATTCCATGGCCAAAGATACAAACCTAGGGTAATAGGAAGGTAAAACAGGTATTGGCAACAGGATTCTAATGCAACTAGTAGGATACTCTAATCCAGGCAAAAGACATTTAGAACCGCATGCAATATTATAGTGGAGAAAATAATTGCGGAAAATAGGATATGATATGCTCAGAGGGGGGATTACGCTTGCCTTGTTGATACGGCTGGTAGTACGGATCGTCACGAGACGGGGGTGGCACTTCACCTCCTTGATCTACCGGTGCACAAAACACGGGAAGAGACAATCAATCACCACACATGCTTCACAAATGCAATGCGCAAACACATGATGGTATGACAATTTAAATGCATGGAACTTATTATGAGCTATCTAGCATTATTAAATGGGGTGGAAGGATTACTTCGACTAAAGAAAGAATTCCCCCATATTTAACTTAGTGATTCCGATACTACTATAAGTACATTGTTATAATTGGGATCAAATATGCATGATGACGATGATTTTAGGTAGTTCATGCTTTTCTGAACATTTTGGTATCTCACACATAATTTTCGGATACCCCAATAAAGAGTTATGATTTTTTTATTAATTTCCCTCTTTTAATTATGTGCTTTTAAAGAATTAAACTTGACGGATCGATTCCTCGAACTCGGGAGAGAGGGAGGGATCGTGTGATTCAACGTTGTTCGATGTCCGGAGTTGCACGAGAGAGTAGCGGGAACAACATACGCTACGAGGGGGACGAGAAAAAGGAAAACAGGACACAGGGAAAAAAAAACAGAGGCCTCCGGTCCTCCGGCCGGTCTGGGCCGGCTGGCAGGCCGGCCTGGTTACAGAGAGCTCCGGCCTCCTGCCCGGCCTGGGCTGGCTGGTGGGCCGGGCCGCATACAGAGGGCGTCGGTCTCCTGGCCGGTCTGGGCCGGTTGTGAGGCCGGGCCGCGCTCTGCTTCGTCGAACGAGCGCGGGATGACGACGGCGGCAGTACGGCGACAGAACTCCGGCGAGCGGACGGCGTAGCGCGAGAATGGGGAGAGGGGAAAGGCAGGGAGAGAAGCGGCGGCTCACCAGGAGCGTGTGAACGCGAACGGCGGGGCGCGGGGTGGAGGTACGACGGCGGAATCGAGTGGCGAAGCGGCGATGGAGCTTCGGCCGGCGGCGGGGAAGCGGCGATGGCGACGACGATTTGTGGACCCCCGGCTCGATTCCTGCGGCTAGGAGGTAGAGGGGAACGTGGCGGAGCTCCCTGCAGTCTCCGTTTGGCTCGGGATCGACTCACTCGCCGGCGATGTGGGGGGCGGAGCTCGGCGTCCATGGAGCCCGGGAAGGGAGAAGATGGGGAACGGGAATAGGTGGGGCGAGCGGGTAGGGCGATGGCAGTGGCCTCGGGTGCTCTTCACCTGGCAGGGGACGTCAGAGAGGGGCCAAGGCGGCAGGGGCACGAGCGGGGTCGACGACCTGGTGCGACGTGGCCATGGCGAGCAAGCACGCCTCGGTCGCTACAGGGGAGAGGTGGAAGAAAATAGAAATTACAATTAGGCCCCTGGAGCAGTTTTTCTATCACGAATTAGTCCTTTCTCTAATTCTTTTAAAACTCCAGCAGCTATATTTGAATTAGTTGAGCAACTTCAACACTTCCAAAAAAAAATTATGGAATAATTTGGAGATGCTCCCCTGGTCATTTAGTTGCTCCACAAATTTTGGTGCCTCTAATTAAAATGTCTTTGACCACATTCGTTCATAGGTTTAGAATAGAGCATTTTGCTAATTTGAAATGTTGTCCATTTGGAAAATTTATGGCAATTGCAGAACATTATTTTCAACCCTTGGAACTTCCTTGACAAACATAAGATGACAAGGATTTGTATTTGCAAGTTTGAGTGCCCACATTGTGTGGAATTTTTGTTAGAGCACTTTGTGCATTTTGTTTTAGCAACTCAAAATCATTTCGATTCCAACATTGTGTTAACTCAAAGGAGACATGTTTATGCATGCATGCCATGATGCAATGGACCCAAAAGTGGAAAAATTACACTGGTTTTTAGGTTTACTAGTTTTGGGCTGTTACAAGAACGGCCATGATAGGCAGCCATGATAGGCATTCAGACTCGATTGACGCTACATGCGGGTACTTTAGCCCTTCTGAATTATCTCTATTACCATTAAGTAGGTCTTCGCGCGGCTCAGTATTTCCCGAGAATGTGTGTTCAGGGTCCAGAATGGCCATGATAGGCATCAAACTCATGAATGACGCCACACCTCAGTACTTTGGCCACATAATGCAAAGATACTTCTAACTTAAGGTAACGTTAAGTAGGTCTGCGCGCGGCTCAGTATTTCCCAGGTGTAAACGCGTGTTCAGGGTCGTTGAGAACGGCCATGATAGGCAGCCATGATAGGCATCAGTCTCATGAATGACGCCGCGCCCCGGTACTTTGGCCGCATAGTGCGAGATACTTCTAACTTAAGGTGAGAATAACCAGGATTATTGCTTTTATCGGCTGCAATAGCCGTGACAAGCTCTAATTAGCTTTGATGATAACCAGCTCTAATTAGCTGTAGATGTGGTACATCGAGTCACCTGTTTTAACTCAAATATTGATGAGATAATGATTCATTAATGACTCATAAACTGATGTAATGATGAGCTGTTTGCGACTCATAAAATGATATGGGGGTAAATCGCTATGCGACTCATAAATTGATATGACAATAAGTCGATGATGATATAATGATATAATGACAAGTCATGAAATATTAATGCATAAGTATGTAATTGTAATCTTGATATGTTAAGATGCCCATTTGCAGGCGCAAATAAAATCCAATGCAAGCTATAAATAGCTAGATTTTGATAAATGTAATGCGAGTTATAAACAACTCTATATGTATCGCGGGTTGTAACAAACCCAACTTTGAGAAGTGGATGTAACTAAATCTCAAAAACTGATATAAATTAAAGCCTGCGATATGATATAATTTAAATCATAAAGATATTAATAAAAAGGCATAATAAACTAGATATGCAGCCCCCGAGATAAACTCGAAGATGAACTTAATTTTATTGGTAAAAGTAAAAGGCCGCATAAGTTGAGCATGAAAGCGACTTATCTTGTGTTTATTCTCCTGAAGTTGATGACGCGGTATGATCTGCGAAACTTAGATGTTAGCCGCGGCGGAGTAGAAGTTGCCAGCCGCGATTCGGCGATGGCTATGCCATGCTGATTTTTCGAGCCACCCACGGATGATTTGAGCTGAATGCTGATTGGTTGAAAACAACTGGAGAGGCGTGTTCGCCAGGTCAAAGGTGTCGATGTAGACCGTCCGGGGACACTGAGTCTAATGGGGTAAACTGATGTTCCACGGGTGCGACTTATTAAAGCATGCTACGTACTCCCTCCTAGTCTTCCTGTCGCCGAGCCGCCAAATGAGAGATATCAAGGCGGCTGATATATTCCACCATTTAAAATTACCAGCTCAATGATGGCGGCCTTTGTGAGTTGCCAGCTCGATAATTTTTGAGAAACCACCAAATACTGGTGGGTGGATGTGTAGCCCCCGAGGGCCGGGTTGCATGCTTGATCATGCTGCTCGGGACTCAAAAATATCTCAATTTAGACAAAAACTTAATTGTCCTAGGCCCCAGGCATTAAGCAGGCATGATTTCATTATCCTGGTTGATGGCATATCATTGCAATTTGATCCTGCAACAGATTGACAAATATTGTTGCCGCAAGATAATAATGATATAAATTCCACTTGATGTGGTTGTAGTTAAATAAATAATGGTGGCTTTATCAGCCGATATCTGGAGATAATTATCTCAATCATAAAAAATCTTGTCGCGCCAATTCATATGGCCGAGTTACAGGTTCCTGTTAAATCAAAAGGCAAAGCCACCAAGGAAGTAATCATAACTTGATGATAATATGTTAGCCTTGGCGGCTGGTAATAATTATGATAAAAAGTTAGTACTCCGCATAATAGCATATGGTACCCTGCATGATAGCATAGTATAATCTGCATGATAAATTATATTTTGCATGATAGCAAATGGTTGCATGATAGCAAATTGTTGCGTGATAGCAACTAGTAAGATGCATGATAGCATATTGTACGATGCATGATAACATATGGTACTTTGACTCAGTATTTTCCGATTCTAATGTGTGTTCAGGGTCGAGAACGGCCATGATAGGCAGCCATGATAGGCATTCAGACTCGATTGACGCTACATGCGAGTACTTTAGCCCTTCTGAATTATCTCTATTACCATTAAGTAGGTCTTCGCGTGGCTCAGTATTTCCCGAGAATGTGTGTTCAGGGTCGAGAATGGCCATGATAAGCATCAAACTCATGAATGACGCCATACCTCAGTACTTTGGCCACATAATGCAAAGATACTTCTAACTTAAGATAACGTTAAGTAGGTCTGCGCGCGGCTCAGTATTTCCCAGGTGTAAACGCGTGTTCAGGGTCGTTGAGAACGGCCATGATAGGCAGCCATGATAGGCATCAGTCTCATGAATGACGCCGCGCCCCGGTACTTTGGCCGCATAGTGCGAGATACTTCTAACTTAAGGTGAGAATAACCAGGATTATTGCTTTTATCGGCTGCAATAGCCGTGACAAGCTCTAATTAGCTTTGATGATAACCAGCTCTAATTAGCTGTAGATGTGGTACATCGAGTCACCTGTTTTAACTCAAATATTGATAAGATAATGATTCATTAATGACTCATAAACTGATGTAATGATGAGCTGTTTGCGACTCATAAAATGATATGGGGGTAAATCGCTATGCGACTCATAAATTGATATGACAATAAGTTGATGATGATATAATGATATAATGACAAGTCATGAAATATTAATGCATAAGTATGTAATTGTAATCTTGATATGTTAAGATGCCCATTTGCAGGCGCAAATAAAATCCAATGCAAGCTATAAATAGCTAGATTTTGATAAATGTAATGCGAGTTATAAACAACTCTATATGTATCGTGGGTTGTAACAAACCCAACTTTGAGAAGTGGATGTAACTAAATCTCAAAAACTGATATAAATTAATGCCTGCGATATGATATAATTTAAATCATAAAGATATTAATAAAAAGGCATAATAAACTAGATATGCAGCCCCCGAGATAAACTCGAAGATGAACTTAATTTTATTGGTAAAAGTAAAAGGCCGCATAAGTTGAGCATGAAAGCGACTTATCTTGTGTTTATTCTCCTGAAGTTGATGACGCGGTATGATCTGCGGAACTTAGATGCAGCTGCGGCGGAGTAGAAGTCACCAGCCGCGATTCGGCGATGGCTATGCCATGCTGATTTTTCGAGCCACCCGCGGATGATTTGAGCTGAATGCCGATTGGTTGAAAACAACTGGAGAGGCGTGTTCGCCAGGTCAAAGGTGTCGATGTAGACCGTCCGGGGACACTGAGTCGCATGGGGTAAACTGATGTTCCACGGGTGCGACTTATTAAAGCATGCTACGTACTCCCTCCTAGTCTTCCTGTCGCCGAGCCGTCAAATGAGAGATATCAAGGCGGCTCCTATATTCCACCATTTAAAATTACCAGCTCAATGATTGCGGCCTTTGTGAGTTGCCAGCTCGATAATTTTTGAGAAACTTGTACGTGAGGTGTATACTTGGACTTGAGAAACTCTGAATTTCCTTTCCTAATTCTCCACGTGACTTTCCTTGGCCTGCACGGTTCCTAAGAGATCACGAGAGGCAATGATGTTGTGAAGTCCCATGCGTGTTTTGATGTAGGTGTCCCAACACATGGGTCGCTTGACGCGGTGATGATTCGTCGCCCTTTGTTGATGGGGATTTGGATCAATCAAAATCTGTATCCAGTGTGCACGAGAGCTGAGTCTTGAACTGAAGCTGAGATTTATTTGGTCCATCATCGATATCCTGATTTGATTCTTGGAAAGTACGGTCGCAGCACTTGGATTCCTGATCGGGTTTGACTCGGACGAGGACTGCATCGTGCTGATTTGATATTTGCCGATTCGCGAACTCGCGTTGACACGAAACTTGTTGCAGTGCATGAGTCGTTGACGCAGATCTAACCGTTGGAATTGTCTCAAATTTGTTGGAGTGCTGCGTTATTGTATTCCGCAGAGTTCCACTGGAGGGATCTTCGAATTGATGTCCGAGTCGACCTCGATAATTATTTTCCCAAAGTCGCGTGGAGTTCCGTCAGCTTTCGATAGGGCTTCAGTGTTTGAGTCGCCCACGTAGATCTAACCGTTGGAATCCGATGTGCTTTGGACAGCTGCAAGAAACACAATTTCGCATCTTTCCACCGAAGGGATCGTCAAGATGAGTTTCGAGTCGCCGTCGGTGATGTCCGCCATACGGACGTTGCTGCTGTCCTGTAACCCGCGCATGAGGGGCGTTGTCGAAGTTGAGCCCCGAATCGCGCGGTCGAATTTCTTCATGCTTTCTACTCGAGCTTGAGGTAGATCTTGATGTAGATGTTGATATCGCCGAGCTTGAAACGGCACGGCAATGAAGTCGCCGAGATTCTTGAAGTCGCCGAGCTTTAATCGACGACGAGATCCTCCGTCCCTGGCACAGATCCAACGCGGAACGTGACGCTCTTGACCGCAGGCCCCACGGTGGGCGCCAAATGTCGTGGGATTGTTACGCAGATGTCATGGAGATGACTTCGTAGAGTTGGGGATTAAGCGATCGAGCGTCTCCGAGCTAAGGAACACAGGCACGAGGAAGACGATGTTTTTTACCCAGGTTCGGCACCTCAATGTGCGGTAACGACCTATGTCCTGCCTATCCTAGATTGGTATTGATATGAATATGGTGTTACAAGGGGTTGGCGATCGAGGTGTCTAGTCGCCTCTCTCTGGATGTATGAGAGCTTTTTAGCTTGGGGTTCTAGGTCCTTGGAGTCCACCTTATAAAGACGATGGCTCGCAAGGTTACAAGGAAACTTCTCTCCCAAGGAAAGTATGAGCCGGAGTCCTACTTGGAGACTAAGTAATGTAATTTCGTGTCTTCCAAGTTATGTCTTCTCCTGCCAGATAAGCCTGCACCAGTTAAGTCTGCGCCAGTTAAGCCGCGCCAGTTAAGCCGCGCCTGTTAAGTCTCCACCAGCTTACGTCTTGATAAGTTCGTACGTCGGCTCATACTCAATTAGGTATTCCCCCGACAACTGCCACGATGAGAATGACCATGTTGGCTACCACCATGGTGGCTTGTGCTACCACCGCCACCGCCATGTTGAGAATGACCATGTTGGCTACCACCATGGTGGCTTGTGCTACCACCGCCACCGCCATGTTGAGAATGACCATGGTGGCTTGTGCTACCACCGCCACCGCCATGTTGAGAATGATCATGATGGCTTGTGCTACCACCGCCACCGCCATGTTGAGAATGATCATGGTGGCTTGTGCTACCACCGCCACCACCACCGCCACCATGTTGGACACCTTTCGATCTCTTGTTTCGACTACAACCTCTAGTATTGTGCCCACCACCATTGCATTCTCCACAATAGGCAGCCACACTAGGCTCCTGAAAATGTTGGTTGCCCCACTCTCGGAGACCTCCTGCACCCCATGCGTCCATGTCATTTCTAAAACGTTTTGTCTTCCGTCTTCCCCGCTTCGTCACCTTCAGTATTGGATCGGTCCATAGTTGAATGCCATGATATTCTGGCCATTGTGATTGGTCAAAGTAAGGTTCAAATCTGCCCGCCCATGTCTCCTTGGTAGCCTCGATCGAGTACTCGGACAACCTAACCGGATCAACGTATCCCACTTTTCTAATGCGTGCCGCCGTCCGCAAGTGCGAGCAAGGGAGATGAAGCAACTGAGGGCTCTGGCACGAGCACAAACATTGCTTTAGCAAGACTTTGCACGCACGCCCTCCGTGTTGCACACCGCCTACCGTGGTGCCTCCTGGCTCATTGACTTGGTAAATCCACTCGTTGTTGTCAAAACATTGGGCTGTATTGGTCTCCGCCTTCCTTAACTGGTATGTCATCCATTTGTCAGCTTCAGGTGGATACTTGTACTTCTTCTTGTGCTTGTTCTTCCCTTCCATCTGCTCAAACATTTCCTCACTATATTTTTGAAAATACTCATTCAACTTGTCGAATGTGTATTGAAGTATTGCTGTCACGGGCAACCCACGGACTCCTCTGAGCACATTGTTGAAACATTCTGCCATATTGCTTGTCATTTCACCGTACCTCCTACCGTCGGTGTCAAATGCTCTAGTCCACTTGTGCCTCATAGACGCATGCCTATCTAGGAACTCTCGACCCCCCGGAGATGTGAGAGTTAGCAACCTGTTGTACAATCTCACAAAATGCCGCTCGGTGAAAGTGAGACAACAATCTTTTAGATCATCAGATAGCTCCTTATTTCCGCATGCCCTATAGAAGTTGGACACAAAATGCCTCACGCACCATCGATGGTGCAAAGGAGCATGCCCGGAATATCAATCTCCACCGCACTGAGTATGCCTTGGTGGCGGTCCGAGATGACACATACCTCTCTTTGAGGCTCAAATACCTTTGTTCTCACTAGACCCATGAACCACTCCCAGTTGTCCTGGTTCTCCGCCGTCACCAAAGCAAAAGCCAACGGCAACAACCGGTCGTTAGCATCATGAGCTACGGCAATCAAAAGTGTGCCCCTGTACTAGCCTGTCAAGAATGTGCCATCCACGGAGACAACCGGTCTACAATGCTTGAATGTGCCATCCACAGAGACAACCGGTCTACAATGCTTGAAAGCCCAAAATGCACGGCCAAAGACACGGACGGTTGCACCGTTGTAATCCCTAGTCTTTTGGCCAAAGGGCTCCACACACGTAACCATGTCCGGATTTGTAGCAGCCATAGCTCCCAACAATCTAGGAAGTCGGTTGTATGCTTCCTCCCAGTCACCATACAACATCTTGAATGCGGCTTGCTTGGCCCTCCATGCCTTCCCATACTTCACCGAGTAACCAAACATGTCTTTCACCGTGTCCATGATAGCCCTCACCGAAAAAGTGGGGAATGCCTCTATGGAATTGGAAAGTCTATAGCCGATGAAATCGGAGGTTAGTTGCCGATGAATGTCCTTCGCATCCTTGTCATCATCATCATCATTGCCACTACACATGTGAGTTGACACACATTTTTTTAGAACCCATTGAGAGGTTCCCTTGATTGGTCTTGCACGCACAATCCACGGACACCCATTATGCGCGTCATCACACTTAACCGTGTAACGCTTCTTGACATCCGAGTGAACCACTTTGTGTGGTCTAAAGTACTTAACCGCATACTCCTTGAGCCATGTCTTCAATTCCAACAAGCTTTCAAACTTCACTCCCTCAGCAATACCATAGTTTTTGGATTACGATCCTTCTTCGAAGTTGGCCTTGGTTCAAGAATTTTACTCGTGCCACCATCAACAACGGCTTTATCGGCGAGACTACGATCACGGAACAATGGTAATCGATGATCCCGACCCACTACCTTCTTGAATATTTCGGCTTCTTTAGCAGTGAACCCATCTTCATCAACATCTTCTTCGGGACCATCGTCATCCGAGTCCGATGCATAGCATCGGTTATAAGGGATGTCATGGTCCATGTCCTCATGCCTACAATTTGTCTCCACATCACCAATATCATTTTTATGAAGATCATACTCCGATGCGTCGCTCTCCTCCTCCGATTCTTCATATTGGTCACTTTGAATTGGGCTTGAAGGTTGGCTCCTTTTGTGTTCAGTCATTGTTGGTTGGCTAAAATCATGTTGAGTCATTGGAGGTGGACTCGACGTTGGATAGTACACTTCATGCGCATGAGGTGGCTCATTTTGAACCGGCATCCTAACGTCATGTTCGGAGGCACACCGGTTCAAGTCAAACATCTTGGTGGCAAACAACTCAAGAGCCTTGTCTTGAGATGCCGCCACCGTCTCCTTATATGCACTCCAACACAACTCGGAGTTGAGAGGCATAATCTTCCAACGAATATGCATTCCGAACCCAACATTATGCCTTCCCTCCAAAGAAAGAACATCATTTGGATCCGTCCAATTCAATGCAATCCGCACTCTCTCCACAACCTCGGCATAGCTAGGACTATGGCCAAACACCACCACTTTCTCCTCCGAGTCATGCTCCACATTGCCTTTCAAAAAGGCCTCCTTGTCCACATGATGAACACTAACCATTTTCTCCATCTAATTTTTTTTACAACAAACCAAAAGCATCAAATGATTGATACATTGCACTAAGCTATGCATTTCAAACAAAATAATTTACTTATCTTAATTTTAAGTCAAGTCATTATGCACTAACCCTAACTAAATCTAGCTCACTAACTACATCTAACAAAAACCCTAACCCTAACCTACAATCAACACCCCAACACTTCATATCCATCATACCCACACACATTGACCAATATTATCAACAAATAACCACAAATTTGTCCTCATATTCAAATTCTAGGGTTTTCAAGATCTACACAATGTCTCCAAATTGGAAGATTTCTATTGGACAAAAATAAGGAGGATGGGGGAGAGTACCTTCTTGCACGTAGGGGAGCCGAAATCCACGGAAAAATCAAACCAACAAGGATGGATTTGAGGGGGGGGGGGGGTGTGTTGGGGAGTGTTGGGAGTGGTGCACAACCTTTGTTTTGGAGAGAAGAGAGTGAGGGAAAAGAGTGAGGCTGGTGGGGCACGGGCTGGGGTTGATAGTTTTTACAGAATGTGTGGCGCCCCTGACTCCGGCGCCACACATGTATGTGTGGCTCCCCCATCTCCGGCGCTACTTAACCGGGCTGGGACCCGACTTGCCACGCTGGCAGTTGTGTGGCGCCCCAGTCGGGGGAGTGGTGCCTACATGTGTGGCGCCCCAGGTGGGGGAGTTGCACCTTCACGTGTGGCGCCCCCGATACGGGAGCCACACAAAAGGGTTAGTTTTCGATTTTTTTTTGAAAAAAAGGTTATTTTTGGTTGAAGTTTGGCCAAAGGGTTAATTTTGTCAAATTTCACCAATTTTGTAGCCTCGGCCTGACTATTGATCAGCACGAAGGGATGTCGGCCGGACTTGACTCCTGATGACAACGAAAGGTTGCCAGACCCTATCTTTTTGGAATCGGATCGCCGGTAGTAGCAGCGTGTGCATACAGTCACATGCGTGCTGCCAGTAAGTTATGGCAATGTGCATCCTGCTGGCACGTTCCTACTGTTGGCACGCATACAAAGAGGATAGGGTCAGGCACGTGGAAAACAAATACAGTAGCAACGAGTGCATCTTGTGCATGCTGCCAGTACGTGGATAGTGGCTGCATGCGCCAAAGTTGCACGCTGCCACTACTATCGTACTGAACGTGTAACCAGGGCACACGTTGTCATTGCTTTAAACTGAGGCCCGCAAGCAGGCAAATTGTACTGGCAACGCGTGCAACTCTCTGGCACGTTGCCAGTAGTCAAATAGTGGCAACGGGCCGCAAATGCACATGTTGCCACAAATTAGTGGCAACATGTTTTTTGTTTGACACGTTGCTAGGTCTAGATTGCGACTTGGTTATTTCCTACTAGTGTCGGGCACTTGTCTCCGATTAGGTCCACCACATTCATCAACCTTGTAGGTGTAGCAAGGTTCTCGTCTGGATGGTGGCTTCTGGCTGACCAATATATGTCTTTGTAATGCCATGTGATTTCTGTATTATTAATAACTAGATTTCAGGGTGCGCCTTGGCGCACGCCCCCCCCGAGCCCTGTTCTGACGACACGCCGTACACGATGATAATAATCAACGGTTATAAATAATTACATCCATATATAAAGTCGAGCACAGAATGAAAGAAATAATTCCAAAAAACAAATCCATGCAACTACTAAATGGCATGCCGCATGCGTCGGAAGAAACGAACATCATCACAACTGCACGGCCTCCCACGACAAGCATTAAATAGAGCGTCAGCCGGCTCTAGAAACACTTCGAAGAGAGTAAATTAATTACTACACACACAGAGGCTCTGTACACACGCTTCGGCAGCCGGCTCAATAACAACACCATTTCCACGCCATCCCCTCTGGCTTCATCTTCCTCACCCCAACCCCATGGATCCAGGGAAATCCAAAACACACAGACACTGTAAATGGAGAGGGTCGATGGTAACGGAGGCCACCCTGACAGCATACACCAAAGCCGGCATACTACCACCACGTATAGAGTGGATATGCTGGGCGCCGGCTGGAGAAACTCGCCCAAATCCGAGTCGCGGTGAAGCTGGTCGGTTCACCGCGTTCCTCGACCGCGGGCTGTCGCTCCCCTGCTCGACCTTCTTCCTTGAGGTACTCCATTTCTACAAGCTCCAACCCCACCACCTAGGCCCTAATTCGATCATTCACATCGCATGTTTCGAAGCACTGTGCAAAGGATTTCTCCACATCAAGCCTTCCCTCTCACTATGTGTCGGGGGAATACTTTCTGGGTTAACCCGTGGCCCAGTGCGACTTAACTTACTCGCACGGACGAAGGCCCACTTGGGAGCAAGCCCAATATTGAACCGCCATAAGGGAAAGATCTAGAAGACATATCCCGGAGGACGTGAAGACCAAGTAGTCTCCGAGTAGGCCTCTGTGGATGTATTCCTTATGGGGAAGTTTCCTTTTGTAACCTAGCGAGCCTCTGTGTATATAAAGAGGACTCGCAGGACTTAGAGCGGGTCAAGCTATCAAGCCCAAACCCTAGCTCATACGGCGAGTACCAGATCGGATCGCCTCCATTGTAACACCTCGATTATCATATCAATACCAATCTAGGGTAGGCAGGAAGTAGGTCTTTTACCTCACATTGAGGGGGCCGAACCTGGGTAAATCTGTGTTGATCTTTGTTCCTGCGATCCCAAGCTCGGAGATGCTTGACTCGCATAATCCCACACCTACGAAGTCATCTATGACACCTGACGTGACAAACCCACGACAGTTGGCGCCCACCGTGGGGCCTGCGGTCAAGAGCGTCACGTTCCGCGCAGGATCCATGAAGGGAGCTGAAGATCTTGTTGTTGGCCGTATCATCACGGTCAATGGCACACCCCTCATCGACGATTCAAGCTGGGGGCCGGAAGCAGATTATTTGGAGACCGGCCACGTCATCCCGTTCGGATCCATCAACGTCTTCGTCGGCTTCATCGGTGGCAGGTCCGTTAGATCGGTCCAGGAAGGCGATTCAGTAGAAGAAGTCGCCGATGACGGGGAAGAATCCGTGGAAAGCATGGACTCGCAAGAGTTTGGGTCCATCATACCTGCCTTTGAAGAAAGTTGCTGGGGTTACCCACCAGAAATCACATCATCACCAGATCAAGAGATGGCACAAGTCGCGGTTTACATGGCCGGAGGAGCAGGTGCATCAGGAACTGCTGGAGAAACCGAGGCATCGGCACCCCCAAGCAACCCACTTCTTGTCCCTGTGTCAGCCACGAACGCCGCCCTCCGTGCAACAGAAATTGAGGCCGCCAGGGCCGAGCTCCTGTATGAGGTTCGAAGGATGGAAGAAGAGCGCCGCAGGCTCGATCAGATAAACCAAGGAATCCAACAGGAGCGGCAGAGAGTAGCCGCGCTGGCTGCGACTCAACAACAGGTTGACCCGCAAACACAGCTGCGCGCGACTCAACCAACAGTGGAAATCCCGCTCACTCCAGCCGCGGGACGGGAATCCAGACGACTGCGGAAGGAAGGGTACCAACAAATCAAGAGACCCAGCAACAACCAAGGAGGTTTCACACCCCACAGGGCCATTACCAGAACCCTGTCGATAATATGTATGCTGCGGCTAATATCTTGACTCAGATGGTACCAACAGGCGATGACCCGGTCAATGCTGAGGCGCGGCGCGCGATTCAGATGCTAAGTACGGCAGTCCTGCAACAAGCCAATAGGGCGGAAGCCGAAGCACAGCTGCCCCTCGTACCAGCCAATCACAGGATTACAGCAGAAAGAAGCGTCCAGAGCAGGCCACCAGAGGACGTGTCAGGAGTCGCACAGAGGCAGCAGGAGCAAGTCGCAGAAGCGCAGGCGAATGCACCATTGATGCAAAAGCGGCCCGCAGATAACCCCGCAGGCGCGCCCACAGCCCTGTCCTCGCGACTCAAGGGACCGGCGTGTTTCACTGAGAGGATCAGATCGGAACCTTTTCCTGAAGATTTCAAAGGGCCACGCAAGGTGGCAAACTATAACGCCAGCATGGATCCAACCACTTGGCTCAACAATTACGAGATGGGCATGAGCATCCTAAACGCATCTGAAGAGATCTGCGCACGCTACCTAAACATGATGCTAGAAGGAGCAGCGCACATATGGCTGCAAAATTTGCCTCCCAACTCTATAAATACTTGGGAGGAACTGAAGGATGCCTTCATTAAGAACTTCCAAGGAACTTGCAAGCGACTCTGCAATATAGAAGATTTAGAGCGTTGTGTCCAGAAGGAAGGCGAGTCAAGTCGCCATTGGATGAAAAGGGTGGCAGAAATAATACACTCCTCAGATAATATACCACCAAGCTCAGCCGTCCTGGTGATGGAGAAAAACTGCAAGTTTGAGCCGCTGATTCATAAGCTGGGTCGCATGAAGGATAAAGTCAAGAGCCTCAGCGAGGTGATGGCTGCGGCTAACAAATATGCCAGCTCAGACAAAACCAGAGACGCGTCAGACGGAGAAGAAGAGGAGGTTGCTGCAAAAGGAAAGAAAAACTCCAACAAGCCCCAGCAGCAGCAAACGAGCCACAACAACACGAGTCAAAACAAACGCAAAAGCGAAGATGGTCACTCAGGGCTCGTCGCCAATACGCGTGGAGGATTCAGAGGCCAGCGTGGAAGGGGTCGAGGATACGGCTCCCGTCCAATCAATATGCAAGAAGTTTTCAACCGGCCATGCGACCTTCATGCGACAGGTGATGGACGGCCAGCGGACCATACCAAGGCGCAATGCCATTATTACAAAAAGTGGAAAGAAGAGAGCCAACACAACGGGGGGAATTCCCATGAAGGAAACCCTAGTGCGGCTCATAACACAAACATTGGGCAGCACGGCGCGAGTAACCCCAGGCAGACGGGGCAGTATCACACAATAGTTATCGATACCTCCAAAAGAGAAGAGAAATTGAGCCGGAGAAGTCAGCAGGTGAACGCCGTGATACCAACAACACCCGCTTGGTTAAGGTGGTCAGAATACGCGGTAACCTGGAGTCGCGACGACCACCCGCCACAGGTACGGGAACCTGGCAAGTTGGCACTGGTTGTGGCACCATACGTTGCAGGATACAAGCTGACCAAAGTGCTTATGGATGGAGGAAGCAGCATTAATATCTTGTACTACGATACTTTCCAGCGTCTAGGACTCAAGGATTCCAGCCTGCAGCCCACGTCAACAGTATTTCACGGCATTGTCCCAGGAAGGTCCGCACGGCCAGTGGGGAAAATAACCCTAGGGGTAACTTTTGGAACAGAAGAGAACTTTAGAAGTGAATTCCTAAGCTTCGAAGTGGTAAAATTCCAAAGCCCATATCACGCCTTGTTTGGAAGAACGGCCTTTGCTAAGTTTATGGCCAGGCCATGCTACGTGTACCTACAGTTGAAGATACCAGGACCAAAAGGGGTCATCACAGTGTACGGAGATAGAGAAAAAGCAATAGAATGTGAGAAAGGAGATGCGGCTTTCGCAGAATCCGCCTGTGCCGCGGAAGAACTAAAAGGTTATAAGTCGCAGGTGGACCCAAACGATATGAGTGTGGTTACCACGCCATCTGCCGAGCCACCAATGAAATTCAAAGCGGCCCAGGACACTAAGCAGATAAATCTTGTTCCTGGCGACTCATCCAAGCAAACTAGCATTGGAGCACACATGGAAGAAGAGCAGGAGAAGGCCCTCGTCGCTTTTCTCCAGGAAAATAAAGACATCTTCGCATGGAAGCCGTCAGATATGCCAGGGGTACCAAGAGAATTAGCAGAACATAGCCTCAAAGTGAACCCTGCGGCTAAACCAGTGAAGCAGCCACTACGGCGTTTTCATGATGACAGGAGAAAGGCAATAGGAGAGGAAATAGCTCGCTTGCTGGCTGCAGGATTCATCACAGAGGTATACCATCCGGAATGGGTGGCAAATCCAGTATTGGTTATGAAAAAGAACGGTACGTGGCGAATGTGCGTTGATTACACCAGTCTTAACAAAGCTTGTCCAAAGGATCCATTTGCTTTGCCAAGAATCGACCAAGTAATTGATTCAACTGCTGGGTGCGAGCTGTTATGCTTTTTGGACGCCTATTCAGGCTACCATCAAATCAAGATGAAGAGGGGACCAAGAAAAGACGTCCTTCATCACACCCTTCGGAGCTTTTTGTTACGTCAGCATGCCCTTTGGGTTGAAGAACGCAGGTGCGACTTACCAAAGATGCATTCAGAATTGCCTACATGAGCAAATAGGTCGCAACGTTCATGCCTACGTGGATGATATTGTGATTAAATCGCAAGTTAGCCAGGATCTTATTGGTGATCTGGCAGAGACATTCACAAATCTCAGAAAATACAACATGAAGCTCAACCCCACAAAGTGCGTTTTCGGAGTACCAGCAGGAAAGCTATTGGGATTCATAGTATCAGAAAGAGGCATTGAGGCCAATCCTGACAAGATAAAGGCCGTGATGGATCTCCAAAAGCCAGAAAAGATAAAAGATGTACAGCGGCTTACTGGTTGCGTAGCAGCTTTGAGTCGCTTTATATCAAGATTGGGAGAAAAGCACTACCTTTGTACAGACTGTTGAAAAAATCAGACACCTTCGTTTGGGACGCAGAGGCCGACGAAGCTCTGACAGCCTTGAAACATCAATTGACGAATGCTCCAGTTCTGGCGGCTCCAAAAGATAAAGAGCCAATGCTACTATACATAGCGGCAAATTCCCGCGCTGTGAGTGCTGTCATGGTTGTGGAGAGACAAGAAACGGAAAGGAATACCCTGTCCAGAGACCAGTATACTACGTGAGCGAAGTCCTCACAGCTTCCAAACAGCGTTACCCACAGTGGCAGAAGTTGGTGTTTGGAGTGTTCATGGCGAGTCGCAAGCTGAAGCACTACTTCCAAGAGCATCCAATAACTGTGGTGAGTTCAGCACCATTGGCAGATATCATTCGTAATCGAGAAGCTACTGGAAGAGTCGCTAAGTGGGCGATCGAGTTGGGACCACATCACATCAGTTACGAGCCGCGCACATCAATTAAGTCGCAAGCCCTTGCAGATTTTATTAACGATTGGACAGAAATCCAAGTTGCTCCTAGCATGGCAGAAACCAAATACTGGACCATGCATTTTGATGGGTCAAGACAGTTGCAAGGCTCGGGGGCTGGAGTTGTTCTGACATCTCCCAAGGGAGACAAGCTGCGGTATGTGTTACAGATACACTTCAACTGCACAAATAACGTGGCGGAGTACGAGGCACTGCTTCATGGTCTACGTATAGCAAAGGAGATGAACATCAGTCGCATACGCTGTTTTGGCGATTCAGACTTGGTGGCACAGCAGGTCTCCGGAACGTGGGACAGCAAGGATGCGAACATGGCTGCATATAGGAGAGAGGTGGACAGAATTGCTGGACATTTCACTGGATACCAAGTTGAACATATTGATCGGAGACAAAATGAAGCTGCGGATGCCCTGTCTCGGCTTGGATCCAATAGACAGTCAGTCCCACCCAATGTTTTCCTGGATGAACTGCACAATCCATCAGTCAAACCTCCAGCAGATTGACATTGCAGAGCCAGAGGATGATTCAACTTTAGTCGCAGCCCTGCATGAACAGCCAGGATGGACAGAGCCATACATGGCATATTTAAGTCGCGGAGTGCTGCCGGACGATGAAATTGAGGCGCGCAAAATCATACGACGATCAAAGGCCTATACAATCATCAACAATGAATTATACAAGCGCAGCGTATCAGGAGCATTCAAAGATGTGTCTCACCAGAAGAGGGACGAAAAATCTTGCACGAAATTCATTCAGGCGATTGTGGCCATCATGCTTCGTCAAGATCTTTGGTGGCAAAGGCGTTCCGACATGGATTCTTCTGGTTAACAGCATTAGCAGACGCAGAGCAAATTGTCAGAGTGTGCGATGGATGTCAAAGATACGCTAGGCAAGATCATATGCCAGCCCAAGCACTTCGCACAATACCCATCACATGGCCTTTTGCCGTATGGGGTTTTGACATGGTAGGGCCTTTCAGACGGTCTTCAAACGGAAAAACTCACCTCTTAGTCATGGTGGACAAATTCACAAAGTGGATAGAAGCAGAACCTGTGGGAGATTGCGAGGCTGAAACAGCAGTCAAGTTCTTGAAGAAGGTCATATTCCGCTTCGGTTACCCCCATAGTATCATTACAGACAATGGGAGCAACACCTCTGAAGGGGCTACACAGATATTTTGCGCAGACAATGGGATAAGATTGGACCTCACGTCAGTAGCACACCCGCAGAGCAATGGACAAGCTGAGCGAGCTAACCAGGAAATTCTCCATGGAATTAAGCCGCGCCTTATTGAAAAGGTCGAAGCATCTCCAGGATGTTGGGTGGAAGAACTGCCAGCAGTACTGTGGAGCTTGAGAACAACCCCTAACAGATCCACAGGATTTACACCATATTTCATGGTCTATGGAGCAGAAGCAGTCATGCCCAGCGATATCATACATGATTCACCAAGAGTTGCGGCTTACATCGAGACAGATAATGAGATAGCTCGGCAAGACTCGGTGGACACATTAGAAGAGGTTAGAGACTTGGCAGCATCAAGGTCAGCAGTATATCAACAAGACTTGCGACGCTATCATGCCAGACGCATCAAAACCCGCACCTTTCAAGAAGGCGACCTAGTACTGCGACTTAAACAAGATCACAAGGGAATGCATAAGCTGTCCTCTCCATGGGAAGGACCCTACATCATCAGCAAGAAGCTAAACAATGGGTCGTACTACCTGCTGGATGTAAGGGAAGAAAGCAGCGAACGCCATGATTTCGAGGATCGTCTCGAGGCACCTCGCCCTTGGAACGTCGCACACCTGCGACCGTACTATACATAAGAAAAGGCTAATCAGAGCCAAGCATCATCCTTTCCAGCTTTATAGCTGAGTATCATCACAGCCACTCAGGGCTAGAACTTCAACTTTGGTCGCCACCTAGGCGCGACCTATGCAACATCTGATCGCCACCCAGGCGCGATCGACCCTTGTATCAGAAACCGGCTGCCACCTAGGCGCGGCCGTAAACTTTGTATCATCTCTGGTCGCCACCTAGGCGCGACCGACACCATGGATCGCCACCTACGCGCGATCCAACCCTATGTATAACACTCGGTTGCCACCTAGGCGCGACCTTATGTGTCATCATAATCAAAGCTTATCATAGCTTAGCCTATCATGGCAATATCATTATGTTTCTTGGGGTCTTTGTTACCCTGAAACAGCCGATTTATTGGCAATTATCAAATTTACCTTAAGTTGGATTGCTACTCGCATTATGTGGCCAAAGTACTGGGGTGTGGCGTCAATCGAGCTTGATTGCCTATCATGGCCGCTCTCGACCCTGAACACACATATTCCTAGGAAATACTGAGTCGCGCGAGTGCCCACTTAAGGATTCAGATGGCCTAACTAGAGGTCGATGTACTGCTTATAGTACGGCAACACCAATTACAATTACTTGTAACTTAACAATTGTTTTATTCATGATATCAAGTTACAGGTGATGACCTTCAGAGTTCTCTGAGAAGAATTGAGATGATTACCACATAACATCCTCTCAATCCTTGGGGGCTATATCATATTATCATCAAAAATTTGAAGATAGATCGTCATCAAGTTCTGAAGCTATCAGGATACTCTAAAGAAGCTCACGAAGTCAGATGATCTTCCAGGTGCGAGTCAAGGCCAAACTTGCACAATTATAAGTCGCGAAACAAGGAAAAGCGCGGCCTAAGCATTCAAGATCAAGAAATACTATGAAGTTCAGGCCACGCTTGGGGGCTAATGTCGGGGGAATACTTTCTGGATTAACCCGCGGCCCAGTGCGACTTAACTTACTCGCACGGACGAAGGCCCACTTGGGAAAGCCCAATATTGAACCGCCATAAGGGGAAAGATCTAGAAGACATATCCCGGAGGACGTGAAGACCAAGTAGTCTCCGAGTAGGCCTCTGTGGATGTATTCCTTATGGGGAAGTTTCCTTTTGTAACCTAGCGAGCCTCTGTGTATATAAAGAGGACTCGCAGGACTTAGAGCGGGTCAAGCTATCAAGCCCTAAACCCTAGCTCATACGGCGAGTACCAGATCGGATCGCCTCCATTGTAACACCTCGATTATCATATCAATACCAATCTAGGGTAGGCAGGAAGTAGGTCTTTTACCTCACATTGAGGGGGCCGAACCTGGGTAAATCTGTGTTGATCTTTGTTCCTGCGATCCCAAGCTCGGAGATGCTTGACTCGCATAATCCCACACCTACGAAGTCATCTATGACACCTGACGTGACAAACCCACGACACTATGGAAAGGGATTTTCAGCCTTAAGCTTCAGACCGAGTGTGAGAAGGGGCCACTACTCGAATGCGGCAGCGTCAGCTTCACCGTTCGACGCGGAGCGACGGCCTATCCTCGGGGTAAATTCATCAGCAAGGTAATTAACTAGCAGTGCACGTTTTCTTACTGCTCAAGCAAATCCAAGATCAAGGAATCCGGCCTTCCCCCTTACAACGAGAGTAAATACGAGCCGAGCACCGATCAGGCAGTAAGGGGTAATAAAGCCGACAAGCCGATTGCAATATCGTTGACGGATAAGATTAATACATTAAGGCAGGAAGGCCTCGAGACAGAGAACTTGGTCGCCTATGACAGAGGTTTCAAAGATGAACTCGGATGATCAAAGCCTATGAACACATACATAAGCTAGTCTCCCGAGCTCAAGGCCCAGTTTTCAAAGATGAACTCGGATGATCAGCTCCTTAATCTCATAGCGAATCGACGGTAGGCTCGACGAGAGCAAATTTGAAAGAATCAAAACCTTCTCGATGAATAATCCGCCATCAGAGGTAAATAACCAATATAATTACATTTGGCCTGCAGCGTCGTAGAACTGCAAATTTTCTAATCGTCGAAACTGCTACTGTAAACAGGATTTCTGGGACTCCAGTGACGACACCGTCGCGTCAGACAAGGAGGAACCAGAGCCGGCGAACGGACAAGAAGGATTTCCGTCAGGATATCGTCAACACGGATAACCTCTTGGAGGAAAGAGACCAGGGGATGTCCTTACCGAAACATCGAGCTCCCAAACTCTGAAGCGTCAGAAGACGCGACCTGAAGAACGACAGCAAACAATCGACAAGGATAATCAAGGTACCGCCGACTTCAGCTCTTCAAATGGTAACAAAGATACATGGGAAGAGCCGACAATGAAAGACACGTTCAATTCGGATGTGGACATTGCAGGGCTTCAACTGATTCCCACGACAAAGGGTTATAGTTCTTGAAGTAGCTCTTAATTTCTATCTTTTGTAACAGCGTGCTATATTACCTCCACAACATCTACCCTCCTCTTGTGCAGACCGTTCTGTGCCGATCATGATGATATCACTGAGGATTACGACGGTGTATATGAGATACATTACAACAATGACATCATACATCACGAGACCCCACCAACAGCACCGACGAACTCTTCGACATGGAAAACCCCTGAGCTGAATACAACTGCAATGAACGCCCCAGATATCATCGATGCAAGCCTTCCTATTGACGACATCGGCAGCACGAAAATATGTACCTCCGATTCACTATCCCAGTCACCCGCAGGGGCAGCCCTGCAAAAAGAACTGCGTTCCTACATAGCCAAGGAAAACAAACAGACAGAACGACGATCCGCTGAGCTGGAACAGCTATATCGCCTACACAAGGTAACCATAAAACCACCTTCTATGCCAGCCGTGGTCATCTGACTGTCTCGTATCATGGCTCTTTCAATAGAGTACGGACCTCTTCTTTTTGATCTAACGATCATCTTATATACATCGCAGGAAGAATTGACTATAATGAAAAAAGCAACAGAAGAAGCACGAAAGACTCTCGCCGAACACAAGAACTTCAGACTGAAACTGGAAGCCAAGGTTCAACATAGCAAAGAACAACCGGTAAAGCTCAAAGAACTGGAAGTACGTTATCGGGTTCACAACAAATTAACTCAATTTGGTCAAACTACCATATGTGAGCAACATCTCATCTGTGTCGCTGTAATTTTTTTCATAAACAAAGCCTGCTGAGAACGTCACAGAAGAATCACCTAGAGACAAATAAGGCAGTGGCCGACAGGGACAAATGCATCAGCCAGCTCGAAGACAACCTCGACGCATACAAAGAACAACTTAAACATGACGAGACCGTCATCGCTAAACTGACAGACAAAGAAAAGGTATCTATCACTAATGACCACGCGGTAGAATAATCAAGAACCTAGAAGATAGACATTTCAACAAACTAATCGAAATAAAGAAGGACCACGAAAATCTTCGAGCTGCAAACGGTGCCTTGAAGACAGATATCCAATATCAAGAGGCCCTAAAAAGTCCTGTGAAACAGAATGCAAATTCATCCGCAGAGAACGGTGCTGCTAACCTGAACAGTTTACAGGATGAAATCCATAGCATAGAGCATATGATCTTCGTCACCACCCACAAATGCTTTGGTAACTATTTATTTGCATTCACCTGTCATATTTACCATATTCGACCGATTTTCTTTGTGAACTAATCAAACTACATCACATGCAGGACAAAACAATGATGTGTCATCCCTCTCACCTTTTGATCAACTCATGGAGGGATACCAGACAACAAATATGTTGACGGAAGCCCTGATCACCCTTCGCGCGATCTCCAACGACTGGCCGGTTGAAAAGAAAGATCGTCATCCATTGACCGACACAGGTCATGGATCCACTATGACAGAGTTCAATTGATCCGTCACCCGGCGTATGGCGTTACCATGTAACCTAGCAACACACCACATTTTGTTCATATGGCTGCTGGCTACACAACAGCTCCTAACTGTAGATGAGGGAAAATATTATTAGCTCCACTTGTAAATTATATCCTAAACAATCGTATCTATCTAGCTCATCTTTCGGATCTCGTTGTCAAGACAGTTTCTTGACGTGCTTTTCCTCAAACATGCGCTCTCTTGGGAGACTGATTGCTCAAAGATATCTGAATCATTGCTTTCCACTCCTAGCCTTGATTTCCTTTCATTAGGAATATCTCCCCGCCGTTTCGAAACGGCAGGTAGTACACGGGAAAACGGACATTGGCCTGCTCGACAGACATGGGCTTCTTTCAGTTTTACATCCTTTTGTGGACGGAGGGAGCACTATTCTATATCACACAGCAAAAAGGCCACAGCGTGGATGAGGAAGAGAAAACAGAGAGAACAGCGTGGTGGGCTTCTAGTAAGCCGTCAACTTCCCGTAGTAAGCCGGCGATTTCCCATAGTAAGACGGCGACTCCATGTGAGTGGTGGCATGGTAGTAAGCCGTAAAAGTGGCCAAGGAAACCAAGAAGGTCTTTTGAATCAGGAGCCACTTAACACGCAGACTTCCTTTCATCGGGAACATCTCCTTGCCGTTACGAAATGACAGGTAGTACACGCTAAAACAGACATTGGCCCCCGGTTCTTAAGACGGCGGCATCTCCCATCGTTTTAAGAGATGGCAGATGCTGTGAAGCCCTGAACCTACCGTGTCAATACGAATCCAGCAATGGCCGGCCTTCATTGCGAATCTCGCCTCTCCAGTGGAAACAATCTTGCTGTGAGTATTTTTTTGTTCTAGGCGTGAAGTCGGCAAGATGGAGTCGGCACTGTGAACCTGTAGCGTGGAACGTTTATCCACCGAGTCGTCACGCTTAAGCTGACGTGAGCGATGGTACGAACCGCACTGTGTTACTGATAGGAAACAGTTGGACAGAGGATTAGACCTACCCCTATTTATCGTCCTCGCGTACTTATGTTTCCCCTGACTTGAAATTTTTGGCTCCGATCTTTCGTGTCTTAGCTGACGTGTTGCCATAGGTGCCGACTTCGTTGCCGACCTGCCTATCATTTATTATCGTCCTTCCTTGACGTCAGCTAAGATGGAAAAGAATCTTCCAAACAGTGAGGATGAACCAGCTAGAATCTCTACGTTAGCATGATTTCCTTCCATTGTGGACGCTGGCCTCCCACTCGCCGGCTTAAATCCGGTCAGTATCCACCATAGTCGCGCCAGATCTTTGTCACCTGGCACCCGTCTCGAAATCCTTGTCACCTGACACCCGTCTGCGATGCGCATCTGTGCACCCCGGCCGTCGATGGGCTTGTCGCTGCCGACCAAGAGCTCCTCGTTGAGCTTGATCAGCATGAACTCAGCGAAGATGATCCACATGGGCAATATTTGACGAAGGTGACCTAGGGAGGACACGACCAATGTAGTCAAGACGGCTCATCCGTACAACTGACGCACAACATCAAAGGACATGATTCTACGAAGTCCTAAAAGCAGCTATGACAAAAGTAAAACAGCGCCGTTCCCAGCAAGAGAAAATCTGCACGGACCATGACGTCACTTCCTAAAGGAGGATCAGGCGTCACTAACGGCATTGGCTATCAACCACCTCATGCCCATGTTTCATCCCAACGACCGACAAAACATAGATCGAGGACCATGGACGCATTAAGACGGACATTGCATTAAGACGGAGATGACCATATCGATCCAGCAGAAAGCAGTACTCCCTCGAAAACAGGTCGGCAACCGAACCAGACATTCCCCATCGCTATAACAAATGTCGGTTTTCTCTTCCACAAAGTTTTTGGCTTGCCTGTAGAGTTGTTCCGACTCCCAAGGATTAATAGATAAAATAAACAGACCCGAGAGAAGCCCCTGCAACAAAAAAAGAGAGAAATACTATTAAAAACGAAAGAAAAATACCATTTAAAATGATTCGACATGGGAAACCGTGGCAGAAAAAATGCACTACGTCAGATGGTATAGAAACAACGCTGTGGAGTAGGCGAGAGCATTCAGCAACCTCGACGTCAATCTGGTGACGGTCTCCTTGACGTTCTTTTTGTGAAATTGGAGTCGCCGCAGGGTGTGTAGCCTGATGACGACTACACGAATAACGCAAGTCACAACCGACTCCAGGAGTCGACGGGATCGACGTCGATCTTGACTCGTCGGCTCGATGACTCGAATACAATTTTTTAACCAGAGGAAAATCCTAACGTGTCATTCTATTTAACGATGAAAAAGGGTGAGATGAGTCAAGCAGTAAAGTGTCATCACACGATCAGGAGACATGGACGAACCCTCATGGGACGGTCAGGTCGTCGGATTAGCGAGGCTTGTCGGCATAGGGGAGCCAACGATCTCGGTTTCTCCATCTTAACGCATTGTTTGGTTATACTGACTCCATGACCCTTAGGGGACCAAACGATGCTGGACTGTCATGTACCATCCGATGCTGCCGTATTTGATCATGGTAACGGGAATATAGATACTGCTACAAAAGCACTAAAATATCTTCGTTTTTTTCAGACATTGTATCCACAAATGTTTTTTCAAAGTCGGCGTAATCGGACACATTTATTAACATCTGGTCACCGAGCAGTGAAACGGAGAAGATCATTCTAGCCAACTCCCGGGACTCAGCCAGCACCAACATTTTCTACGTTCATGTTTATTCATGCACATACCCTGTTCTGTGAAGAACGAACACTCTATCCTTATCAAGTAACGACAAACGGAATAACCTACATACGAGTGGATAGCCAATGATCACCAACTCCGAAAACCATAGGGTAGCCAACAGTGCTGGCCGAGCCCCGGGAGCCGACAGGAACGACCTCTCCGTCTCACCGCTCGGCGATCCCCGTTTCGATAGCTCACTGATAAAGTAGACGAAACCATCCGAACATGCCGACTCCAGGAGCCCCATCTTAATGATACCGTAAGTAAGCCGGCCAGCCAAGTTGAGTAAGAAGTATCTCTAGACTTTGGTCTGCAACCGAACTTATCCAAGGAGGCTCGTTGAATCGGTCACTGTTCTGCGTGTGAGTGGGTTAAGTGGCTCTGTTATGCCCACGTGGTATGTGTGTGTCTCGAAGGGTGATGTCACCCCTTCCTTTCACTGTTTACACACAATAGATTCAGACCCGATAAAAAAGAGGAAAATACAGCTCGTCGAAGAACAACCAGGCAAAACAAAGCAATCGATGAAAGGGACTCACAACGAATAGCTAGAACTGTGCACTACCGGAACGCTTGTCATACCGACTCCTGGGAGCCGACAGGATGAGACACCGCATTAAGACACATATGCTTATATAGGTCAAGTAGAATACAACTGGACGACAACTAAGACATGTCGGCAACCAATGCAGGCATTCCCCGTGGTTACGGTGACTGCCTATTGGCCTTAAGACGGGAACGTGGAGTCGGCGGGACCAGGTGGTGCCTTAAGACGGAAACCTGACTGGAAGGCTTGAAGGGTGTATATAAACACGGCTACAGTGTACGTGGCAACGAACTGCGAAAACCCGATCAAGTCCCAACGTACCGCAGAACTGAGCCAATAGCGAGACGCCATTAAGAGGTTCCATGAAGTTAACAGCACAGGCAGAAACCAGCAGGATAAAGGAGGAAATTATTTATTTTGATCGACCGTCAAAGAAATGGTCATACGAACCGATAAAATCAAAGAAAATGCTCCACACAGAAATAATTGATAAAAAACGCTTTATCTTGATCCTACATAGGTTACCACACTGTGAAATTAATATACATTAGCCGGCCGGACGAGGGACGACGGTCTGATGATAGAACCTTAAGCCAACAACATTTCAGACCCGGACCAGTCGGCTCAATCAGACATCATAATGATGACTAATAGCCGCCACGTCTTTGGAAAAACAAATCTTCCCTTGCATGCCTTGGAAGCAGGTTCCTTCATGACGAAGCCTTGGAACGTGCCATGAAGCGATGCACACCATAAATTCTTACTGCCTTGGAGTATTCTCCAATAACGTCACATGGACATATTAAATCCTGTCGTTTAGTACTAACTCTCACAAGAAACCATAATCTAAACAACATTATGTCAAACTCGTGGTACCTTTGTGTATTAAACCGGTAGTGAAGACCAAGGGAGAGCAAACCCATAACGTCATCGGAGACACCTGCACCGGACGCGAAGGCCAAACGACAATGCCACTCACCAACCAAAGAAGAACGATCCCCATCATCAGGCGTTGCCAGCTCCCGGAGCTGATCCGAACACCGCGTTGTTCCAGGCCACCTGTCTGTCCCTTTCGGTGTACCTTTGGCCACCAAACACGTGAACATATATCTTACAAACGATGGATATACACCGTTGCAGTACTGCTTGGTCCACCACGAAAGAAAGCGACTCGAACGTTCCAAGATACAATTAAGACGGCAAGAACGGAGGCCGTTCCTAGGTACACAATTAAGACGACAAGAACAGAGGCACGATTTTGACCGCCCACTCACCGTACGTGTGGACAAGAGCTGGAGACACCTCAATAACTCCAATCTACCAACCTACCGCACCCATTACCTATACACCGAACCTTTCACTCTGACTCCCCACGTCCCATCATACAGACCACATGAATTTATTCCTACTTGTCCGTCATATCGACACTGGTTGTCCGTCTTAAGGCACTCTCCGGTTATGCCGACTCCCTGGAGTCGGCACAACCACCAACCGAAATTATTCGTGCACCTACCCTGTTCCGTAGAGAGTAACAAACACTTAATGCACCTAATTCCTCTACTACTACTCGTAGACGGAAGCAATACCGGTTGACTATCAACTAATACCAAACATATCTTAAAAAAAGGAAACACTTCTTCACTCGCAAGCCACACATCTCACTCAACACATGTTTCGACTTAACAAAAGGACACGCAAAAGAAAACGCGAGAAAAAACACCAAGCCACTGACCTCGCTTCTACAGTACATACTATGAATCAATAAAAGCATACGCAAAAGAAAACGTTAAAAAAAACATGCCAGATCTGTTCATGGTAATGTGAATATAGGAAAAATACCGAGGAACAAAGGAAGTACCATCGCGAGCAAGAAAACACAGCGGGGCGAGCAGGCAACCACCGTGACGGCTGGACACAAGAACCCGGAATGAATAAATAAACATCAACCACCCTGCTCAAAGGATCATCAGTAAGATGACGACCTGCACAAGAAAAACATAAAAAAGACTAAAAGAGGGAAGGTACGGAAAATCAAAAAAATACGGAAAGCAGAAGAAAAAACGAGAGAAATAACCCAAAGTATAGCAGATTTAACCCAAACAAATTCAAATCCGTAAAAAGGCCCAACGAACTAAAGCAAAATGGGGAGCCGGCAACACCCACCGACCAGGGAAACTCACCACAAAAAGAGAAGGAACCTGAAGCCAAAAAGAAAATAAAAAACACTCGCGTCCGAAATAATCCCGACCAAGAGAACGACCTGCACGAAGAAAAGGCAAAAGAAGTCACAAGACAATTATGAACAACACAGAAGGAACCAAACAACAAAAATATAAAACGAAGATGCAACAAAAAAAATGATCCGGAAACCACAAAAAAAAGACATGGAAACATGAACACAAGTAGAAAAAAACGCATAAACAGACGGAGAACCAACAAATCAATCGTACCATTAGATTACCCACATAAGCAACACCATTCATCACGCTCAAACAACAGCCGGCACCAACGAAGAGGAAGTAAGACAAGGATTTTTCCTTTATTTCGTTCAGTGTTGGCATGCCATTGGTTTGTGTCCACAGTTTTTTGAAGACTCGGCGGGGTTTGCGCCATTGGTTGCCGTGTTCCGTTCCTCATCGGGTTCAGGAGCACAGAAGCGATAGGAACAACAGGAAAAAAATGAAGAAAAACAATGACCTGGAAGGAAAAATGTCATAAGAGGTTATAAAACAGTTATAAATACCCACAAAAGGCCAAGCAGCAAAATCAGATCTGCCAGAAAAAACGCCTGCAGCCAACAAACAAACAAACACGGAAATAGGAAAACACAAACCGAACAACCAAAGATTACAACATACCACCAGATTAATCACATGAACGAACATCCATGCTTGAGCAACAACTGGCACCACCGAAGAGGAAGCAAGACACGGAACCTTACGCATCGCAACCCGCAGCAGTAAACTGGCTGTCGTGCTCGAAATCACGAACACCGGAGGTCGTGAGACCCCCTTTTAGAGATTCGGTGAGGGGCGCAGGGAGGATCTAGACGAGCAAGCACTACAAGAAATATGCTATGCTATGACCTTTTGATAATGACCCTGAAAAAATTGGTCACAAATCTATGACCATTTTCGATAATTTGGTCATACGCTGGTCTGGAGGGTCTAAACCCGAAAAAATAACGACCAAACAAATGAGAAAGGTCATAGTCTCCTTAGACAGATTGGTCATAATGCAGATAGCAAGAGCCTATGACCTTTTTCTTAGCCAGTTACGACCAATTAAAATGGTCATTCGCATGAGTTGACAGTCAACTCAGCAGTCTCGCACACGTGTCAGTCATTACGTGGCATTTCGCTTACATGTCACTCTGACTGGACAGCCAACTCAGCCATCTCGCCTACGTGTCAGTGTCATTTTTGCTTACATGTCACTCTGATAGGTAGGACCCATTTGTCAGCAGCATGACAAGAATTGACTTGACTTTGACTAACATGACATCTGGGTCGCGCACTCGTGCGCTCGTATAATTGGCAAAAATCTGTGCGCGAGCGGGGACTCGAACCCACGACCATGCGCTTGCTGGTACTGCCCTCTACCGCTGGGCTAGTGAAGTGTTGTTGTCAACTGGTAGAAGCCATGGTATCTATAGTAGTATAAGACTATGGCCCGCGGCCCACCCAGGCTACGCTGCTATGCATCAAAGGCCGGCCCAGCCAAATTCCCTCAGCCGCACGAGTCACGACTCGGAAAAAAAGAATACAACAGAGATCAAATCGGCAAATCCATGGCGCGGACTCGGAATCCATGGTGAGGATTGAGGAAGTGGTGGTCTGGGCGGAGCAGGGCAGCACTGGAGACTGAACAGCGGCGCCGTGCCGCCCCCGCAAACAGGAGTTCGTCGCCGCCGCCGACAGCACTGCAGCAAGGGCGGCGACGACGCCGAATTCAGCCGATTTCTTTCCCGATTTCCCCATCCAGGTAGGGGACAGCGTTCACCGGCGCTGGGGTTGGGGCCGGCGTTCAACGGCGGTGGGGCTTGGGGGCGGAGTTCACCGGCGGAAGGGTTCTGTCCGGCGTGGGGCTAGGGCGGCGGCATGGACATCGACGGGAGCGCCCCGGCCACGACCGGACCCCGCCGTCAGTGACCTCTCCGCGTCAGCGGTGAGAACGTGCCCACCTCAGGAGCGCCGTCAGCGCCATCCACGGTATAGCATCCCTCTCCTCTCTCACTTCTTCTTACCTTCTTCTCTGACTTGCCTTTCATGGTAGAGCGCGCGCTCCAGCAAGAACATCAAGTTCTCTTCCGTTTTAGATGCATTGCACTGATATAGAGATCCATCCTAGCCTGATTTAGAGTTAGTTTAGCAGATATAGAGTTAGTTTATCATGTAGTTTACTTTCTCTTTACTTCATCTGTATTGTGACATGATATTTAGAACAGATTGCATGTTTTTGTTTTGTTTCTAGTACCTATTCAATTTATTGCAAGTTTTTGTTTTGTTTTAGAACAGTTGAAAAAAATCAGCAGCTAAATGTGTGCATTTTATTGCAAGTTTTGTTTTAGAAATTTTTGCTTAGTTGGGACATTTTGTTGTCTTTTTCAGAGGGACAGAAGCTAGATTGCAAAGGGTTGTAGAAAGCTTTCCAATTAGCACATTCAGGGAGTGGAGGAGTTCATGCAATGTGTTCATAGAAATTTTGCCAAGGATGATCGCATTCTTTGCCCATGCTGCCAATGCCTAAACCGTCAAGAGCAAGCTCAAGGGAGAGTTGAAGACCATTTGCTCCTTAATGGGATGGCCAACACCTATGACAGGTGGATCCATCATGGAGAGCTAATGGAGGGAGGACCTCAACATGTTGAAGCTGAAGCACAGCCACCCCATGGTAGTGATGATGGAATTGCTTTTATGGAAAATGTTCTGCAAGGGAATGATAATTTGGAGGAAGAGGATGGGAATGAGGATGATAGGATACCTGACTTGTTGAAGGTTATGTACAACTCTGAAGACCATGTTGATGGACAAAGGTCAATGTTTGCCGAGGTGTTAGAGGAGGCCAAGCGCGCAGCTGTTGAAGGGGGTAAATTTTCAAGATTTACCTTCACCGTGAAGCTACTTCACGTCAAGTCCTTCTACCGGATTAGCAATGTTGCATTCAATGCAATACTCAGCTTGTTGAACTTGCAGTTCGCTAGTAGCAGTGTTCCCAAGGATTACGAGGATGTGTTGGGCGTAATCCGCAAGCTAGGGCTTGGATATGTCTCTATACATGTCTGCCCAAATAATTGTATGCTGTTTCGAAAGGCCTATGAAAAGTATGACAACTGCCCAAAATGAATGCGTCTCGGTGGAAAGATGCTGATGGGAAGAAGTCGATACCGGAGAAGGTGTTGAGGCCACGATTTTCAAAAGAGGCTGCAGCGGATGTTTCTCTCAGAGGAATCATCAGAGGAGGTACAGTGGCACAAGCTCAAGCGACAGCCTGTGGAGGATGAGCTGAGCCATCCAGCGGATGGAGAGGCATGGAAACAATTTGACAAGGACCACAAAGAATTTGCGGCAGATCCAAGGAATATAAGACTCGGCCTTGCCACGGATGGCTTTAATCCGTTTGGGAACCAGAGGACGTCATACAACATGTGGCCCGTCTTTGTGGTGCCGTACAACATGCCACCATGGGCATGCATGGATCAGTCTAACTATATGATGTCCTTGCTTATCCCGGGTCCGGAGTCTCCAGGAAAAGATTTTGACGTCTTCATGGAGCCTCTTGTGGATGAGTTGCTCGAGCTCTAGAGTGGTGTACTTACGCACGATGCCTTGACTCCCAAGAAGAAATTCTATCTACGTGCTGCAGTCATATGGTCTATCCATGATTTTCTAGCGTTGCACACTTTGTCGGGGAGGATTACAGCGGGTTATCAGGCTTGTGTGCGGTGTGACAAAGACCCCTGCTCGAGGAGGATAAGGGGCAAGATCTGCTTTATTGGGCACCATCGCTTCCTTGATCCAAACCATAAGTGGCGAAGAAGCAAAGAGTTTGATGGTAAGACTGAAACCCGTGACAAGCCAGCGGAATTCACTAAAGAAGAGCTCGAGCAGCAACTTGAAAAGGTGAAAGATGTGAGACCAGGAAAGCTGGAAAAGAAGAGAAAGCGCGAGGAAGGCCAATGTTGGGACCGAAGATCCCGCTTGTGGTACCTGCCATACTGGCCTGGTCTAAAGCTGAGGCACAATCTCGATATAATGCACATCGAGAAAAATATCACCGACAATCTCCTTGGGACATTCATGAGCATTGAAGGAAAGTCCAAGGACACGGTGAATGCAAGGCTTGACTTGGAAGATATGGGAATAAGAGAAGAGTTGCACCTAAAACCTAGAGAAGGTGAAGACTCGTTTGACATACCACCTGCTTGGTACACAATGAGTAAAGAAGAAAAGATTGCCTTCTGTGAGTTCATAAGGGCGGTGAGGTTTCCAGATGGTTACGCCGCTAACCTAGAGAAATGTGTCTCTCCTGATGGATGCAAGCTTCAAGGCCTAAAAACACATGATTGCCACATTCTCCTTCAAAGAATCTTACCGGCGGGGCTCCGAGGAATTATGCATCACGATATATATGAAGCGGTTGCCGAGTTGGGTAATTTCTTTAGAGAACTATGCTGCCAGACACTCAAGTTATCGGTTCTGAAAAGACTTGAAAAAGAAATCCCAATAATTCTTTGCAAGCTCGAGAAAATCCCACATTTGCTTAAAACATGGCAACTTGAAAAAACTATTAAAAACATGGTTTTAACGTGGCTTAATTTGTCCAAATGTGTCCAAATTTGGCACATGTGTTCATTGTGGGATGACAAACAATGTTGCCGAACAAAGATTTCTACATGTTTCACAAAAAAATCCCACATTTTTTTTCAAGTGTTAAAAACAAGGTTATTTGCGAAGCGGCTACTGAGAAAATCGTCCAAAATGGCACCGATACATTTATGTCACAAAGTAGACACCATTTTATGTACAATCACCAAAAGGCATGCATTTCCGAGCTCTCGTCCTATTTTGGCCATTTAAACGGCTTCCTGCCGATTCAGCTGGAAACCGCTAGATTTTGAACCGCAGCTACCACACAGCTTGCCCGTTATTTTTCCTAAATTTCATTTTTAGGTTCACAACTATCCATTTCATCATAGATACATCAAAATATCCACATGATTCAAACACTAGACACGAACGGTCACGACCACGAATTCGAATAGATTTTCAAATGACCACACGAAATTAAAAAAAAATCAAAATAATGGAAAACCTTCGCGTAGCTTCAACATATGTGACCTAGTTACGAGAAAAAAATATAAACTTGCAATATGAAAGTTTTATGGAAAAAGTGTTCTCAGAAACTTGCTATCACGAACGAACATTCATAGCTTTCGAGATGAAGGAGTAATGTTTTGGCCACATTCATGACATAGTTTGTCGAAATGTGCCCAAATTTGGCACATGTGTTCCCTGTGGTATGGCAAGCAATGTTGCCGAACAAAGTTTTCGACATGTTTCATAAAAAAAACCACTTTTCATTTTTCAGGTGCTTGAAATAGCATTTTTTGTGAAGCGGCTACCGAGAGTGACGTCCAAAATGGCACCGACACATGTTTGTAAAAACGTAGACATCATTCCATGTACAATCACCAAAAGGCATGCATTTCCGAGCTCTCGGCCTATTTTTGGCCATTTAAACAGCTTCCTGCCGATTCAGCTGGAAACCGTTAGATTTTGAACTGCAGCTGCCACACAGCTTGCCCGTTATTTTTCCTAAATTTCTATTTTAGGTTCACAACTATCCATTTCATCATAGATACATCAAAATATCCACATGATTCAAACACTAGACACGAACGGTCACAGCCACGAATTCGACTAGATTTTCAAATGACCACACGAAATTAAAAAAAATCAAAATAATGGAAAACCTTCGCGTAGCGTCAACATATGTGACATAGTTACGAGAAAAAAATATAAAATTGCAATATGAAAGTTTTATGGAAAAAGTGTTCTCAGAAACTTGCTATCACGAACGAACATTCATAGCTTTCGAGATGAAGGAGTAATGTTTTGGCCACATTCATGACATAGGTTGTCGAAATGTGCCCAAATTTGGCACATATGTTCCCTATGGTATGGCAAGCAATGTTGCCGAACAAAGTTTTCGACATGTTTCATAAAAAAAAACCACTTTTCATTTTTCAGGTGCTTGAAATAGCATTTTTTGTGAAGCGGCTACTGAGAGTGACGTCCAAAATGGCACCGACACATGTTTGTAAAAAAGTAGACATTATTCCATGTACAATCACCAAAAGGCATGCATTTCCGAGCTCTCAGCCTATTTTTGGCCATTTAAACGGCTTCCTGCCGATTCAGCTGGAAACCGCTAGATTTTGAACTGCAGCTGCCACACAGCTTGCCCGTTATTTTTCCTAAATTTTATTTTTAGGTTCACAACTATCCATTTCATCATAGATACATCAAAATATCCACATGATTCAAACACTAGACACGAATGGTCACAGCCATGAATTCGACTAGATTTTCAAATGACCACACGAAATTAAAAAAAAATCAAAATAATGGAAAACCTTCGCGTAGCGTCAACATATGTGACATAGTTACGAGAAAAAAAATATAAAATTGCAATATGAAAGTTTTATGGAAAAAGTGTTCTCAGAAACTTGCTATCACGAACGAACATTCATAGCTTTCGAGATGAAGGAGTAATGTTTTGGCCACATTCATGACATAGGTTGTCGAAATGTGCCCAAATTTGGCACATATGTTCCCTATGGTATGGCAAGCAATGTTGCCGAACAAAGTTTTCGACATGTTTCATAAAAAAAAAACCACTTTTCATTTTTCAGGTGCTTGAAATAGCATTTTTTGTGAAGCGGCTACTGAGAGTGACGTCCAAAATGGCACCGACACATGTTTGTAAAAAAGTAGACATTATTCCATGTACAATCACCAAAAGGCATGCATTTCCGAGCTCTCAGCCTATTTTTGGCCATTTAAACGGCTTCCTGCCGATTCAGCTGGAAACCGCTAGATTTTGAACTGCAGCTGCCACACAGCTTGCCCGTTATTTTTCCTAAATTTTATTTTTAGGTTCACAACTATCCATTTCATCATAGATACATCAAAATATCCACATGATTCAAACACTAGACACGAACGGTCACGGCCACGAATTCGACTAGATTTTCAAATGACCACACGAAATTCAAAAAAAAATCAAAATAATGGAAAACCTTCGCGTAGCGTCAACATATGTGACCTAGTTACGAGAAAAAAAATATAAACTTACATTGCAGTTGTTTTTTGGTAAAGTGTTCTATACATGTATAGTGCTGCTTGTTTAATTATATTTGAAGTAGACAAAATCCCAAAATTTTCGTCCAAAACCATCCCGCCTAAATTTTGCCTCCTAAAATTTCGTGCCCACCAAAACCATCCCGCCTGGGCCGCCTCCTTTGACATGAAATGTCCAAAATGCCCACAAAAGAATTAAAGCCCAGGGGCTTTTCTGTCCGCACCACCTACCCAAAAGGGAAATCCCCCACCCCTCCACCGCTCAGATCCAATCCACAATCCCAACCGCTCCTCCGCTCCGATCTCCACCGGCGACGACGGCCGCACGCGGGAGGCGCCCGCGAGGACGGCCGCACGCGGGAGGCGCTCGTGAGGACGGACGGCCACACTCGGCAGACGCTCGCTCGGCGAACGACGACGACCATGTGTAGCGGCGAACGACCACGGCTACACGCTCGGCGAACGCTCCCATCTCCCATCTCGGCGAACGACGACGACCACGTGTAGCGGCGAACGACAACGGTGAACGATCACGGCTTCACGGCTCCCATCTTGTTTTCTCCAGGTCTCGGTCGATCTCCCATCTGTGTTTCTTTCTCCAAACGCTCGTATTTGTTCAGCTAGGGTTCCATGCTATGCTTTCTTCAGGTAGGCCTTTCTGCAGGCTTCAGCTAGGGTTTGCATAGCTAGGGTTCCATGCTATGCTTGCCTCAGGGTTCCATGCGCTGGTTAGGATATTGCCTCTGGTTCTAGGATACATAATTAAGCAATTGCCTCTATTTTTCTAGGATATTGCCTCTGGTTCTTGAGGGTTTCACTTGCTCGCTAGCCTTGCTACGGCTTGTGGTTCACATGGTTGTTCTGGATATTGTATCTGCTATGTATTCTAGGATATTGCATCTGAAATGGTTGTCTATTAGATGTTAGCCTCAATACTTGTTACTGTTTATTCATGACATGCTTGATTGCTTGCTCTCTGAGCAGTTGTTTCTATCTTGTTAGGGTTTGCATAGCTAAGGTTCATGGATGCTTGACTTGCCCTCTGATGAGAGTGTCTAACCACTTCTTCCTTTCAGGTGTAGTGGCCAGGGATTTCGCAAGTTGAAGCAGTGTAATAAAGAGGTGGGTTCAAGCCTTTGTATACATGAGGCTTGTTTAGTGGATAAGCCTAATTTCTTGCATGCTTGTTTAGTGCATAAGCTTCTGAATATTTATCTAATTACTTCTCATTCTATCTTGCAAGCTATTAAGGCAACCAGACGTCACCAACCTAATTACCACCACCTCCAGATCATCCACGACAAGGATGGCTAAGAAGAGTCAGTTTGTTGGTAAGAGCAATGCATTGGTTACCCTATTAATTCGATCCCTTACATCAGTAACTGTCTGAATGTCTGAACTTTGTGTGGGGGTGTATATGCGAACTGCCAACTGAATTGGTTATCTCTGACACTTGGTTGGTTATGTTAGTTGCAATGATTTGTCATGGTGATCTCTGCCAACTGCATATGTTTTCTGCTTAATCTGCTACATTGTTGTGATATTAAACTTGTGATGACCCATGTGCAGTAGGGTTGTTTATGTGGTTTGAATATGTTATCTGCTTAATTTCATGCATGCTTGTTTAGTGCATAAGCTTCTGCTTATTTTTCTGCTTAATTGGAGGGTTGTTTATGCGGTTGTTTATGTCAGTTTGACCTATGGATGTGTGTCAATCTGCTAAGGGAAATGTAATCATATATTCTTAATAACTTGGTTTAGTTTGTGTGTCTGCTGTTAGTCCACCTTACATAAATAACTAGGTTTAAATGAAAATAAAACATGGTAGCATACCTTGGCTATTTTCAAATTAAAATAAAACCTGCTAGCATACCTTAGCTGCTATTGTTGTCTTGCTTTTCCATGCATTTCAACATACATCTAATGGTAATTATTTTATTATCTAAAGAGGCACCTTTCACCGAGTACGAGAAGCTTAGGGCTAGAAACATGATGAGAAACAACCACAGGTTACAGTCTATGGGCCTCGCAGCATTAGGGTCATTTCTTAGGATGAGAAGTGAAGAAGATGAAGTTAGCGGAGTGACCAACAATGACACTGCAAGCTCAGACTATAACCCTAAAGAAGATGAAGATAATGATGGGGAGGAAGTTGAGGACAGTGTAGTGGAGAAGCCAGTTGTTAAGGTGTGCAAATTCTTACTTGTTTGGGATGTGTGGGAGTACTGTGTATGCTTGCTTCCTTGTTTTTTAAATTCATGTTGTGCTCACACAGTTTTCTTACTTTTGTTCTAATGCTGCTATCCTTGCTGTTTATATGTTGTGCTCCCACAGACTTCTAGGAGTAAGAAGGCTGTTGTTAAGAAAACAACCAAGAGGAGGAAGAGCTCAGATTCATCTACCACAATGCCTCCTGGAAGGGTGATGGCTGATCCTCCAGCCAGCCCAAAGAGAATGTTGGAACCCGTGGTACCTGCCCCTACTAGAGTCACAAAACAAAAAACAATGTTGACCGCTGCGACCAACCAGCCTGCAAGCCCGCTGCGCAAGGATCAAGATGATGAGCTGCAATCCATGGATGAAGGGAGTACAGTCAACATGGCTGGAGGAAGCACTGTCCGCATGGACCTCTTCCCTGTCACACCTAGTGTGGACAGGAATTCTGTCTTCTGTGAAGAACAAGAGCATGCTGTCAGTGTACCTGATCAAGGCAAGTTCATTACTAATGCATTTTATAAATGTGTGCATGTATGTGTGTCTGTTTGGCAGTTGCAGTTTCTTATTTATGAGATTGGTTTCATTTTCAGAGTTGTCAACGGTGGTCAAGAAAAGGGATAGAAGGGGCACAGGGTTGGAAAGGCTAACCAAGACTATGGGTAAAAAGGTGTCTATCCAAATCCCTGAAGGAATGAAGCGTCCACAATAGCCTTTGCAGGCTGCAAAGTTTGCTTCTGAGGGTGGTTACCTTGCCGGAAAGCACATGCCAGTGCTTCCACACTTCAAGGATTACAAGAAAGACAGTACTCTAGTCAATGACTATGTTGGCAAAGTTGCTGTAAGTAAGTTGGTTTTGTAACTCAAAGTGCTTTCTTACTTCTGTTACTGTCTTTGGCTTGAAACTGAAGGTGCTTCCACTAATCTTGTCCTTGCCTTGTTTACTGTCTTTGTAGGCTAATTTCCGTATAGACACCGACTCGGTGGTCGTTCAGGAGGCGTGCACTGATATGCTGGAAAAGATATCCAAGAACAGACGTCATTACATCAAAAAGAACTACTTTGACAAGGTAGCAGCTAATCAAGTCAGCATCAAGTCTCCCGTGCCGGATACGACAGATGATGAATGTCAAGCTCTCGTGAAGATGTGGTCTACCCCAAGACACAAGGTTTGACGAACATGTGCCCTTGGTCTAATGCAGTTGGTTTATCTTCTGCACATGATGTTTACCTGTGCTAGATCATGATTAGAGACTATTTTCTGCAGAAAACTTGTCTGTTAAACCAGAAGAACCGAGCAAAAGTTGTCTTCTCCCAGAAAACTGGTTCAAGGTCCTACGCTGCACACATCTGGTTCAAGGTCCTACGCTGCACACATCTACCAAGCTGTAAGAACAAGTTTGTTTGTTTGTTTGTTTGTTTGTTTGTTAGGCCTAACTAACTTTTGTACCGAGAGCTTACACTTTGCTTGTTTGTTTATTTGATTAACATTTCAGAAGCTGAACCGTAATGGTGAAGATCTGTGTGCCATTGAGATTTTAAGGCCACTCAGCACAGCCAGGAGAAAGGGTATTCGGAGGCAGCTCGTAATGCAATAGTAAGTCATAGCTATTATGCTTCACATGTGCTAAAACTTCATCTGTTTGCCTGTTGTTATTGATGTATCAAACATCTTGGTAATGCTCCTGATATATGACATGAAGATAGCCATTGCTATATTTTGCTTCTGCACAGTCCTGATTGTCTTGTTACTATGTTTTTGTCTATTTATCTTACTTCTGTGTTGGTCTCATCTGAAAAAAATGCAATTTAGGGCAAATTGAATCTATAATTGTGCAGTGCACCTTGCAGTGCAGAATGTGTTCATCAGATTAGCATGTGTGTTGGTTCAGATTAGCAAATTGAATCTATAATTGTGCAGTACATCTTGCAGTACTGTTTCTTGAATTGTTGAGTTGATGTGCAATCCTACATGTACCAGGCTGAGATGGAAATCATGAAGAATGCACTAACACCAGAAGGTGAGGAGCCGAAGTCTGCTGTTCAAATTGTTGCTGAAGCGTTGAACAAGTGCCCTCCTGGGGAAGTGAAGCAGAGCACCTTCCTGGCTAATGTTGGTCTGCAATCAAGGTCAGCTAAGAACAAGGGCCACGCTGCTGTTGTTTCTGCACAAGTCCATGATCTTGAGGAGAAGTTGGAGAGATCGGAGCAGCAAACCGAAGCACTGCGAGAAGAGGTGTCAGCAATGAGGAAGATGTCCGAAGCCTCTCAGGCTGCACAAGTTGCCCGTGACAAGGAGTATGCACTGATGTCGAAAAAGGTTGCACTGTTGATGGCACTGATGGGAGCTAAAGCTACTGGGAGCTAGTTCACCTCCTGGGAGTGTTTCATTTCCGGGAAATTTTGGCTTATGTCTAATTTATGTGAACCATCTCTAGGTGTATTTGATGGCACTGCATTTTGGGAACTACTCGTAGCTAAGTTACAAATTTGGCACTGCATTTTGGGAACTACTCGTAGCTAAGTTGGATTTCTGTGAACCTTCTATTTTGGGAACCTGTGAACATAATGTATTCTCCTGTGATATGAAATCTTGCTGAGATGTTATGTGCATTACTGTGCTCTGATGAGTTTCAATATGAATACAAATATGAATTTGAATATGATTTTGAATTGAAATTTGAATTGAAATTTGAATTGGATGTGCACAAAGAGGCCTTCAAACCATAATGGACCCAGAAAAAGGCCACGGCCCAAAAGAATATTGCATCCAGTAATGGGCCTCTAAAAAGGCCACGGCCCAGACTTAGTTGGACTTATTCCAGTAAATAGCAATATATATATTTTCGAAATTTAAAAAAGGACGGTAAAAAGGCTAAGGCCCAAAAAAGGTTGGAGTGCAAAAAGGCCCAATTTATTGGGCTTGGCCCATGTAGCCGTCCAGAAATGAAGCATTAATTGGGCTGAATTATTGGGCTCGGCCCAACTAGATGACTGCGCTGGACCGGGCTGATTCTGATCTACGACCATTTCATTTGGTCACAATTCTGCCACGTCAGCCTTGCCACGTTGGATCTGACGTGGCCTGGCCAAATTGGCCGTGACCAAAATATTGGTCATAAAAACTGTGACCTTTTAATTTGGTCATAGACCTCTATGACCAATTCAAAAAAAGGTCACTTCCGTTCATTAGTGACGCTCGTAACCTGACCATCTGTTTTTGGTCACAAAAAGGTCACAAAAGACAGACCGTGACCAATTCTGTGACCAATATGGGGGGTCATAGCATAGCATATTTCTTGTAGTGAAGTGAGCGCTGCGGAAAGTAGAACACACAAGCAGTTTACCCAGGTTCAGGCCGCTCGGAAGCGTAACACCCTACTCCTGCTTGTCTGGATATATGGTGGTGATATGCGTATCCGGGCTACAAAGATGCGTTCTTGGGTACTCTCTCAAGAATGAGCACTCTAGATCTGATCTACCTAGCTAGCTTGTCCCCCGGTCCTCCTTTTATCTCAAGGGGACACCACAAAGGTTGGATGGGGAGCCCGCACCCCGTCACGTGGGTGACCAAGGCCGCTGATACCTTTTCCCTGGCTGTCCTTCTTTACTCAACCATCACGCTTTCCTCACCTCCCTGGTTGTCGTTACCCTAGACGTCACCGGGACCCATAAGAATCAAGCTTCCCGGGTCCACTTTCCTCGATCTTCGCGGGGCCTTGTTCGCGGGGGGTGCTACCGTCTTGTGGGTGCAGATGTCGTGTCTCGTTGCACGGATGGCCTTGTTGGCGAGCTTGCACGTCCGAAGGCGAGTGCGCGGAGGTCTTGCTCTTGGATGCTCGTGGACCCCCGCTGGGGCGAACGCCGTGGTTCCCTCCTCCAGCGGTGGGCTCCTTGCCGGTGCCATTGCAGACGCTCTTCTCCCCTGAGCGAGGAGGAGGCATGGTGGCGCCCTTTGGAGCCGCCGCTCCGCCGGGGCCGTTGTCCTTGTCGCGGCCATCCACTTCGTCCGGCGCCACCCTCTCCATGGGAGGCGGGGACGGAGAGGCGCTCCGCCGCGCGCCAGCACGACGTTCAGCTGAAGCTTGGGTGCGCGAGGGAGAGACCGGCTTGGACGCCGCAGGATCTCCCTTCTTCATTGGAGGCATGCTTGACGAAGAACTTGCCGATGAACTTGATGAAGATAAATCCAGCACTTGCGCCCCCTACCTGGCGCGCCAGATGTCGTGTCTCGTTGCACGGACACCGGGAGTATAGGATACCCCCTTTTAGGTTCGGCACGGGGCGCGAAGGAGGCTGAGAATCGTCTTCTTGGGCAGAGTCTAGATCAAGCTCTCCTCTCCACGATCAAAGCATGCAACCAAAGGGACACAAGGAGCTACCCAGGTTCAGGCCACCCGGAGGCTAAAAGCCCTACTCCTGCATGTCTGGATTGATGAGTTCTTCATAGTGTGGTGTACAATGGAGCCTCCCGGGCAGGGTACCCGGAAGGGTTTTGGCCCGAGGTAGAAGAAGGACAGATCCTGACCCGGAGCAGATCACCTTCCTCTCTACCTTCGCAGCCCTAGTCTAGTCTTGCTCTGGTTCTAGCTTGTGTTCGTCCTTGATCCGACCTCCCCCTCCTCCGTGCCTTGGTCCTCCTTTTATAGGCTAAGGGGTTGACACAGGGTCACGTGAGGGGCGTGAGGGTCCTTCGGGGTGAAGGACCCTCCTCATCTAGTTTAGGGGGAGACGTGGCCTCTCCTCAGCCTAGCGTCTCCCTTGGGTTAGGTGGGAGCGTCCACCTTGGGGGTGGACAGGAGCTGACACCACCACGGGGCGTGCTTCCCACCCGCGCTGCCTTCGCCTTGCTTCCCAAGTCTTCCGTGGTGAGGTGGAGTGCTTATCCACAGGTACGTAGGAGGTACCCGGGAGGAAGCCTGGCCTCCTGCCGGGAACTCGGGCTCTCGGGTCCTTCCTGGCCTTCTCGCTTGATTCGGGGACCCGGAAGGTCCCCAGGACCGGAGCCCTTAGTCGATGCAGGCCTTGCGTGTCTTGACGGTGAACCCGCCAGCTTGACTTGAGTCTTGGTCTTGTCCATCTTCAACTTGGGCCCACATGGGGTGGACCCACTTTGGCAGTACTAGGGGAACCCCATGTTCCACTGTTGCGACAGTAGCCCACGGGCATGGTCCCGGTGGCTCTTACTCCAGCTGCTGGGGCCATGGTCTAAAGATAGGTCAAAGTGGGTCCCGGGTACCTGGTCTTCTCAGCTTCGCTTCACTAATGGTCTTGAAGGTCTTGGATAAGGATGGCAATTTTATCCACGGAGCCCGGTATCCATGGATATCCGACCCGATGGATGAGGGTTTGGAGGGCAGTTTTTACCCATGGATTTCATGGGGCGGATATCCGCTAACTCATGGGTTGGTCACGGGCAAAGATTTAGCTCCACGGATATCCAATGGATACCCAACAGACTTGTGGGACCCACATGCCAGTGAGTTATGTATTTTCTCCCCATGACCATCACTTAATATTCTTGAAGCCCAACTCACCCAATAACCCAAATTCACGTCATTACTAATTAATGCTAACTTGTAATAAGAAGTATTGGCTTTTTTCGTGAGATTGACATGAGATTATGTATTTTATGGTGTGATTTGTTTGAGATTCTACATATTTTAAGTACTTTGTGGTTGAAATATTGTTGATTTAATACTCCGATGCATTACTCGTGGATATCCATGGATATCCGGATATCCGACGGGTTTGGATATGGGGCGACATCCATGCCCATGGATACTTTCTTGGGTGGGCAATAGTGATGCTCATGGATTTGGATTTGGATCTGTTTTTGGTATATCTTCCCGAACCCGCCCCGTTGCCATCCTTAGTCTTGGAGTTACTCCGCTCGGGGAATAACTGCGAGGGCCCCCTCGATTCCCACTAACGGATGAACCGAGGAGACGCGTGGCAGAGGCACTACCGCGGCTATAAAAGCGAGGCGCACCCCTAGCCTCTTCGGTCATCTTCTTCCTTGGTCCAACTCCAGGCCTCCCCACAAGCTGCCAGCGCCAATGGCGAGAGCGAAGAGAGGAGTTGGACGCCCTCGTACTTCTTCAGCTACTGCGGAGAGTGGCCCCTCCACTTGTGGTCGAGCTGTTCCGCGAGGTCGTGGGATTCGCGGTCGCGGCGGCCATGGAGGCCGCGGCACCGCTGCCCCTCTTCCTAGGAGCATGGTTCATACCAGCTTCGCGCCATTCGAGTTCGCGTGGATCTGAACCGCAGGCCTCGCAGCCGGCTTCTCTTGCCGGATTCCTTCGCGATGGCGACGGAGGACATCGGACCCTCCGGCTTCTGGCTGCAGGTGGAAGGCTGCCCCAATGGCCCCTCCTGGGCCATGGCGGAGCGCACCACTGACGGCGCCCTGCTTCTGGGTCCGGGGTGGAAGTCGTTCTCCCGTGCCCGCCGCCTGTCCAGGGGGCAGTGCTTGGTGTTCCGGTACGACGGAGATGCTACGCTCTCCGTGAAGATCTTCGGTGTCGATGGCGGACGCGTGGAGTGCTGCATGGAGAGCAGCAGCGGCAGCTCGAGCTCCTACGACGAGGATGAAGATGAGGAAAACTCATCTGACATCAAGGTCGAGGGGAGCTCGTCTTCCTGAAGGCGAGGAGCTTCGGACGGGCGCCATGGAGATCTCGTTGACCTCCTCCTTGGCGGCCTTGACGTCGTATTTCTGGAAGTAGCGTCTTCCATTGTACGGCGGTGCTCCTTGTTCGGCGGGAGCCAACCTTTTTGTTGTAAAAAAGATCGTCCCCTTGTAGTCCTTGTAAATGAAGAAGATCTTGTTTTCCTCCTTGTCTTCGTGTCGCGTCCGTGTGAATGAGAACGAGTTTTTTGCAAAACGCGCTCCCATTACTGCAGCAGCCGTAGCGTCAAGGGGTAGGTGGAGCAGGGAGGCCTATAAAAGACCATCCAGCTCCACCCCTTCGCCACATCTTCTCGCCTTGCTCCGCTCCTCTTCTTCCTTTGCCTCCCCTCGTCCCGCAGAACAATGTCCGGCGAAGCAGAGAGGGCCTTGTCCGATGTGTCGACGGCGGAGTCCGTCTTTCGAGGAGCGGCGGAGGCACCCAGCGAAGCTGGAGCCCGAGCCACTAGAAAGGACGAGGTTGATCCTCGCCCTCGAGTCTCCTTGGTTTTCCCTGCAGTGGGGAACATCGCCGGTTCTGCCGCCATGGAGGCATCGGTAGCGCTGGCGATCCGGAAGGACACCATCAAGATGGAGCTATGGAAGGAGGCCGCAGGCAATCAGAGATTGATCCGCCTCCTCTGCGATCTTGACGATGTCTTCAAGGTAAGGCCGCCTTGATTCTGGCAATACGACCCTTGGGAAGATCCTGTGCCTTGACTCGATTTCTTCCCTTCGTACAGGATGAGGAAGACATCATGGATAAGTTCGTGGACCATGTGCACCTCCTCTGCAGCCAGCATGTGCCGGGGTTTGCCCGGAAGTTCCCCGGCCCATGGGACCCCTGAAGATCCTGCGCGAATGCCCTCCTTCATCCCAGGCGTCCCCGGGAGTCCGGAGTGCACCCGGCAGGCAATAAAACAGAAAGACAGAGCTGCACAGCCAGGAGCCCTGAGCTGGCCTTAGTAGCATAGGCTAGATATGTATCCAGGAAAAGCTTCGACTGAATGTAATCCAGAATTGTAAACTCAGAATGTAAGTTCAGATGAATGCAATCCTAGGGCTCAACTCCCGGGGTCATTTCCCAAACCTCCTTTGCACTAACGCGCCGTCAAGTTTTCTGAGGAGATCTCTTAGGTGACAAGTGCTCTGACCGCCCGCACCAGTAGCAGCACCCCTAAGAGCACTATGCCTTCCGGGAGTCCACTCCACAGCCACGGGTACTAGGCCAGAAGGGAAATCTGACCGTTCGCCGGGGAGGACGCATTACCCCCGCAAAGGTTCTCATCAACTGTCAAGCATGCGCAGGTTGGTGGTATATTGACTCCGAGCGAGATATTATGCCTAGAATGCCAGATGCACATGCAAAGACTTAGCTGGTTTTTGCCGTGTCCTTGATCTACTCTGTCCTTCCCGGGTATCCAGCTCCTGAGCCGCTCTTCAGCATCCATCCTGTCCCGGGAGAGGCGCTACACACAACACACTTTCAGTAGGAAAAGAATGGACCCTCCCTTACATGTCGTGAAAGTGTTTCATCCGGAGCAACCCGCAAGCAAAGTTGAATGTGCATTTCTGTGTTTAGGTTCTTTAAAACACAGCACTGCCCGTTCCACTTCTTACCGCGGCAGTACGGCACGATCAGGTGGCAGCGCCTACTGATAGGCTGCTCGCGCTCGACCTGTCAGCCACCGGCACCATGTCAGCCCCCTGCTTGGGGGTTGTTACGGATAACACACTTCACGACAACAAGAGAGGCTCACGGAATTGAAAAACTTATCTTTTATTCCTTGGCGACGATTCTTACACCCTTATACAGAACACTAGCCCCTTGGGCGTGCTTAGTTGACTCGAACTATCTGCGATTCATGTTCGTATTCAGGGGTAGAATTTCCGGAGATTCTCGATGTTCCAGGCGTTGCCCTCCGGCCTGCCTTTCTCGTCCTCCAGATAAACAGCTCCGGGTCTCAGGGTATGCGTCACCCGATAAGGTCCTTCCCACTTGGAGGACAGCTTGTTCATGTTATCAAGCTTCTGCTTCTTGCGGAGAACCAGGTCTCCGGGTTCCAGTACCCGTGAACGGATATGGCGATCATGATAGCGGCGGAGCCCTTGCTGGTATCGAGCAGATCGTAAGGAAGCTCGGCACCGCACCTCTTCCAGGAAGTTGATGTCATCAATCCTCCTCTCAGCTTGTGCGTCTTCATCATAGGCAAGTACCCGGGGGGATCCATGCCTGAGCTCTGTTGGCAAGACGGCTTCTGCTCCATAGACAAGGAAGAATGGTGTTTCTTGAGTGGCTCTGCTTGGTGTGGTTCTGAGGGACCACAAGACACTTGGTAGATGCTCAATCCAGTTCTTGCCCTTGTCTTCTAACTTGTCAAAGGCCTTGGTCTTCAAACCCTTTAGGACCTCCGCATTGGCTCGCTCCACTTGCCCATTGCACCTTGGGTAGGACACCGAGGCAAAGCACACCTTGATTCCCAGCTCTTCACAGAAGTTGAGGAAGGATCGGCTTGTGAACTGAGAGCCATTGTCCGTTATGATTCTGTTGGGTACTCCGAAGCGGTACACGATCCCTTCAATGAACTTGATGGCTGCTTGAGCTGTCTGTCTTGGTACTGGCATCACTTCCACCCACTTTGTGAACTTGTCGATGGCCACGAAAAGGTATTCATGGCCCCCGACAGACTTCGGTATCTTTCCCACGATGTCCAGCCCCCAGACCGCGAACGGCCAGGAGATTGGAATTGGCTGCAGAGCTTGCGCCGGCTGATGTATGTTCTTCGCATAGTATTGGCAGGCTTCACAGGTCTTGACTAGCTGCTCCGCATCACTGAGGACTGTTGGCCAGTAGAACCCGTGACGAAAACTTTACCCGCCAGTGATCTTGATGCCACATGACTTGAACATGTGCCTTCGTGGATGTCCCGTAGCAGTACTTGGCCTTGTTCTTGAGGGATGCAGCGGAGCTTGACTCCGTTGTCCCGTCGCCGGTAGAGCTCGCCGTCGATCATGACGTAGAGCTTGGCTTGACGAGCCACCCGCTCGGCGTCGTGATCGTCCTCCGGGAGGGCGTGCTCCATGATGTACTTGACGATGTCCCGGGCCCAGGGTGGGTGGGCTCCTTCCACCGGTAGCACCATCCGACGGAAAGAAAGCATAGCTTCCTCCGCTGGAGGGGCTGCCGGGTCTTGAGCTTCTGGGCTGGCTACCCGTGTTGTCGAGGTAGAAGGGTCGCCAGCCCCCGGCGCAGATCTTGTCGCGAGCCTCTCGGGCGGGATCGAAGGTCGCCTGAGGACCTCGATGTAGATCCCGGGAGGCACTGGTTCTTGCTTGGACGCCACCTGCGATAGCTCATCCGCGGCCGTGTTTTCTCCCCGTGGGACGTACACAGCCCGGAAGTTGTCGAAGCGCCGCTGCAGCTTCCAGACCTCTTCAACGTATGGTGCCATCTGAGGGCACGCGTACTCCTTGTTCACTTGTTTGATGACTAGCTGAGAGTCACCCTTGACGACGATCTTGTTGATGCCGAGGCCGATGGCAGCACGAAGTCCTGCGAGCAGGCCCTCGTACTCCGCCGTGTTGTTGGAGATGTTCCCTTGGTAGTGCATCTGGACGACGTACTTCAGCCGGTCCCCGGTTGGTGAGGTTAGGACAACCCCAGCACCTCCTTTCCCCTTGGTGTAGGAGCCGTCGAAGTGCATGATCCAGGCGCTAGGATCTTCCTTCCCGGGGAGGCAGGTTTCCTCTTCCGGGTCGTCGAACGCCGTCTCGGTCCACTCGGCCGTGAAATCCGCCAGCGCCTGACTCTTGATGTTGTCCGTGTGCTCGAACTTGAGACCGAAACCTTGAAGCTCCATGGCCCACCATGATATGCGACCAGTGGCAAGTGGGTTCTCCAGGGGGCTTCTTAGGTTGTACTTGGACACCACCGTGATGGGATGGCTTTGGAAGTACGGCCTCATCTTGCGGGAGGCAATGAGGATTGCCAGCAGCAGCTTCTGCATCATGGGGTACCGCTCCCGGGCGTCGCGCAGCACTGCGCTGACGAAGTAGACCGGGTGCTGCACCTTGCGGGTCGCCGAGTCCTGAGAGGGCTCGGCTTCCCCTCGTCGACGTCTTGGGGTGGGGCCCCCGGCGAAGTCTCGTCGGAGGGAGATTCTCCATTCCCGACGGGATCCGCGTCGCTTGGTGAAGTTGTAGTGACGCCAGGATCATGAGACCCCTGGTCACCCGGCAGCCTTTTCTTGCACGGTTGCCCCGGAAGAGAGTTCCCGGGTCGCTTGCCCTTGATCTTGCTTGACTTCTTCGGAGGAGCGTCACGCTCTACCACGAGCACAGCGCTGATCACCTGGTTGGTGGCAGCAATGTACAGTAGTAGGGGCTCCTTCTCTTCTGGTGCCACGAGGATTGGTGGCGAGGCGAGGTAGCGCTTGAGGGACTGCAGGGCTTCCTCGGCCTCGGAGGTCCACTCCACGGGGCCTGATTTTGAGCAGCCTGAAGAACGGTAAGGCCCGCTCCCCAAGCCTTGAGATGAAGCGCCCGAGTGCAGTGATGCACCCGTTGAGGCGCTGTACGTCCTTGACCCGCCGGGGCGCCTCCATGCGCTCGATTGCCTTGATTTTGTCCGGATTCGCCTCGATCCCTCGGTGAGAGACCAGGAAACCCAGCAGCTTGCCGGAGGGGACCCCGAACACGCACTTGTCGGGGTTGAGCTTGAAGTTGACCCGGCGGAGGTTCTCGAAGGTCTCGTGCAGGTCTTGGATGAGGGAGTCCTTGTACCGGGTCTTGACCACGATGTCGTCGATGTACGCTTCGACGTTGCGGCCCAGCTGCGACCCAAGGCATGCTTGCATTGCGCGCTGGAAGGTAGCGCCGGCATTTCGGAGGCCAAAAGGCATCCGGGTGTAGCAGTAGCAGCCCTTGGGAGTGATGAAGGCCGTCTTCTCTTGGTCCTCGAGTGACATCATGATCTGGTGGTACCCGGAAAAGGCATCCAGAAACACAGCAGCTCGCACCCGGCCGTGGAATCCACGATCATGTCGATCCGCGGCAGGGGGAAAGGGTCCTTGGGACAGGCCTTATTCAGGTCTGTGAAGTCGATGCAGAGTCTCCACTTGAAGGTCATGGGTTTCGGTACCACCACGGGGTTGGCCACCCAGCTTGGGTGGGGAACCGACCGGATGACACCAGCTTCTATCAACTTGTCCACCTCGGCGATGATGAATTCCAGCTTTTCCTTGCTTTGGTTCCGGAGAACCTGCTTCACGGGGCGAGCCCCCGGATTGACCGCCAATTTGTGCTCGATCACCTCCCTTGGTACGCCGGGTAAACCTGATGCCTCCCACGCGAAGACGTCAGAGTTTTCCCGAAGGAAGGCGACGAGCGCGCTTTCCTATTTGTCGGTGAGGCGGGCGCCGATGGTGATGGAGCGAACTCCGTCGCTGGTTAGCGCCACCTTCTTGGTCAGCTGCGGATCGCCATGGAATGGCGCCTTCTTGGGTGGAGTAGATGTGGAGCCCCCGGGGTGCCCTTCGCCCCCGGGGAGAGCCCCATCATCATCCTCCTGTACACCTTGAGGGATGTCCGCCGTGGTTGCCACCGTCTGGTTCAGCTGGTGAACGCAGTAGATAGCATCGTCGATGTCGGCCTGACCTTGATCACGCCCCACGGCGCCGGAATCTTCAGCATGTTGTAGGCGAAGTGGGAGACGGCCATGAACTTGGCCAGAGCAGGTCTGCCAAGTATGCCGTTGTACGGTAGCGGAGTGTCGGCGATGTCGAAGACGATTTCCTCGGTGCGGAAGTTCTTGGAGTCGCCGAAGGTGACCGGAAGGGTGATCTTCCCGAGGGGTCGAGTAACACTTCCGTTCACGCCTTGGAACACCCCAGTGTCTTGTAGGCGAGACAGGGGGATTTGAAGGACAGCCAGGACCTTCGCCGTCAGCAGGTTGAGGCTGGAGCCTCCGTCGACCAGCATCTTGGTGACCTTGTAGTTGTGGATGACGGGCGACACGATCAGCGGCAGGGTCCCGACCCCGGCAGTGTTTGCAGGGTGGTCTTCTGGGTCGAAGGTGATGACTTGGCTAGACCAGTCCAGGGGCTTGGACGGAGCAGAAGCAACCGCGTTCAGCTCCCGGACAAGTCTCTTGCAGGCGCCGTTGGAGGGAGGCAGAGAAGACCCTCCGTGGATGCACCCGACAACTCCCGTGACTTCTTGATACTTGCCGCCGTTGCCTCCTTGGGGAGCCGGAGCTTCCCCGTTGCCGACGTGGGCGGCTCCGGAGTGTTGTACCCGCGACCACCTTGACCGCCGCGTCCTCCTCCACGGCCCCCGCGGCCACCGCCTCGGTACCATCCACGGCCGCCTCCGCCTTGGCGACCCGTGGGACAGTCACGAGCGATGTGCCCGGCAGTGCCGCAGTTGTAGCAACCGTCTTGACTGACCCCATCAGCTCGGCGTTGCTCCGGACGGCGAGGTTCTTGAGCATGCGGCAGTCCTTGAGCAAGTGGTTGCCTTCTGGATGGATGTGGCACCAGGGATCACCTTCACCTTCTTCCTCGGAAGTCGGCGCGGGCTTGGTCTTCTTCGGAAGAGGCTCGGTGACGAAGATCCGCTTGTCGGGTCCAGGGTCCCGCTTCTTGTTCTTAGCTGGAGCGGCCTTGTCCTCGGGTTCATCCTCCCCGGGGAACTTGGCTCCTTCTTCAGCTCGAGCGCACCGGTCTGCAAGCTCCCAGAGCTTCGAGCAGACTCGACGCGATGGATGCTCAGCTTCTCGCGCATCTTGGGGTTGCGGACGTTGGCGTGGAAGGACTGGATCACCAACTCCTCCTTGATGCACGGGATGGTGTTCATCTTCTGGGTGAAGCGCTGGATGAACTTGCGGAGAGTTTCACCCGGCAACTGCTTGAAGTCGTGGAGATCACTGGGAGCCCCCGGGCGCTCGTACCCGCCTTGGAAAGCCCCCAGAAACTGCTCCTTCAGTGCCCGCCAGGAACGGATGGAGCACTTGGGAAGGTTGAGAAGCCAAGTCTGGGCATCTCCCTTCAGGGCCAACGGGAACCAGTTGGCCATCATGACCTCGTCGGCCCCGGCAACCATCGCAGCAGAGAGTAGATCTGCAGAAAGTCCCGGGGGTTCGTGGTGCCGTCGTAGCGGAGAACGTCGATCTTGAATTTCTTGGGCCAGTTGAAGTGGCGGAACTCGGGAGCGAGGGCGAGGCAGCCTTCGGCGAGGTCGATGCCCCGATCTTCCCGGCGGTGACGTTCTCGGCGACGCTCGATGCGGGTGCGCATATCCTCGTTCTGACGGCTGTTGAGCTCGTCACGAAGATCTGGGTTGCGCGAGGTAGACGACCCGATGGAGATGGCCTCGCCGTGATCGCGGTTTAGCCGATCAGCCATCGGTGGCGCGGTGCGAGGAGGCGCCGTCTTGGCTTGACGTTCACCACGAGGCTGGCCTCGCGGATCACGTGTTTTGTCTTGTGCTGCTCCGGGGTTGTCGACGGTGGGAGCTTGAGTGGGTTCGACCCACGGACCACCATCGGCGAAGTCGAGGAGCCTCTCGACGCGAGTCCTCCATTCTTGGTAGACCTTGGGGTCGCCGCTGCTTGGAGGGAACTGCATCAGTGCCTTGGCAGCGACTAGAGCATCATGGCGAGCTTGCACGTCCGAAGGCGAGTGCGCGGAGGTCTTGCTCTTGGATGCTCGTGGATCCCCGCTGGGGCGAACGCCGTGGTTCCCTCCTCCAGCGGTGGGCTCCTTGCCGGTGCCGTTGCAGACGCTCTTCTCCCCTGAGCGAGGAGGAGGCATGGTGGCGCCCTTTGGAGCCGCCGCTCCGCCAGGGCCGTTGTCCTTGTCGCGACCGTCCACTTCGTCCGGCGCCACCCTCTCCATGGGAGGCGGGGACGGAGAGGCGCTCCGCCGCGCGCCAGCACGACGTTCAGCTGAAGCTTGGGTGCGTGAGGGAGAGACCGGCTTGGACGCCGCAGGATCTCCCTTCTTCCTTGGAGACATGCTTGATGAAGATGAATCCAGCACTTGCGCCCCCTACCTGGCGCGCCAGATGTCGTGTCTCGTTGCACGGACACCGGGAGTATAGGATACCCCCTTTTAGGTTCGGCACGGGGCGCGAAGGAGGCTGAGAATCGTCTTCTTGGGCGGAGTCTAGATCAAGCTCTCCTCTCCACGATCAAAGCATGCAACCAAAGGGACACAAGGAGCTACCCAGGTTCAGGCCGCCCGGAGGCTAAAAGCCCTACTCCTGCATGTCTGGATTGATGAGTTCTTCATAGTGTGGCTTACAATGGAACCTCCCGGCAGGGTACCCGGAAGGGTTTTGGCCGAGGTAGAAGAAGGACAGATCCTGACCCGGAGGAGATCACCTTCCTCTCTACCTTCGCAGCCCTAGTCTAGTCTTGCTCTGGTTCTAGCTTGTGTTCGTCCTTGTCGACCTCCCCCTCCTCGTGCCTTGGTCCTCCTTTTATAGGCTAAGGGGTTGCCACAGGGTCACGTGAGGGGGTGAGGGTCCTTCGGGGTGAAGGACCCTCCTCATCTAGTTTAGGGGGAGACGTGGCCTCTCCTCAGCCTAGCGTCTCCTTGGGTTAGGTGGGAGCGTCCGCCTTGGGGTGGACAGGAGCTGACACCACCACGGGGCGTGCTTCCCCCCGCGCTGCCTTCGCCTTGCTTCCCAAGTCTTCCGTGGTGAGGTGGAGTGCTTATCCACAGGACGTAGGAGTACCCGGGAGGGAGCCTGGCCTCCTGCCGGGAACTCGGGCTCTCGGGTCCTTCCTGGCCTTCTTGCTTGATTCGGGGACCCGGAAGGTCCCCAGGACCGGAGCCCTTAGTCGATGCAGGCCTTGCGTGTCTTGACGGTGAACCCGCCAGCTTGACTTGAGTCTTGGTCTTGTCCATCTTCAACTTGGGCCCACATGGGGTGGACCCACTTTGGCAGTACTAGGGGAACCCCATGTTCCACTGTTGCGACAGTGCAGTTGCCCCGAACGTGGCAGGCTGCGACGCAAGGGGAGAATCACGGGAATCGCCTATTCCCGGGATGCGACAGTAGCCCCCGGGCACGGCCACGATCATGCCACGATCGGGGTTGTGCCCTTCTCAGAGTGTGCCCGCAGCGCCACGTGTCCTGGTCTTTTCTCTGACTTAGGATAAAGAGGATGGGGGTTTTCTTCCCTAGTCCTCCCTTGGATTCCCTCGTCTCCTCTAGTCTTCTTGTCTTCCGATTTCCCAATCGATGAGCTCCGGAGAACTACGCAACCCTCGACCTCGATCTGGCCATGGCTTCTTCTCTCTCGGCTACGCAGGGCGGCAACGGCGATAGATCTCGAGCGAGCCCTTCCCCTGCTCTTGTTCGTTCACAGGTTCTGATCCCCAACGACTCGGTTGTAGATTCAATCTGTGAGGAAGCTCGAGGTTTAGTGGCTTCCAACCATAATGACTGGGGGGAATTGTCTCTTCTTTCCCAGGGTAGCGCGCAAGCTGGGGATTGGATATCCCCATCTTCACCAAGTTCTTGGCAATTGGTTTGGTGCCACCGTTCTCGGACTTCTTCATGGCCATCATGGAGGCATATGGACTTCGTCTCCTTCATCTGCATCCCAGCGCAGTCTTCACATTGTCAATCTTTGGGTATACCTGCGAGTGCATCGTCGGGATTCCACCGTCAGTGGCTCTGTTCCGGCACTTTTTCACCCCCTGTGTCACTCCCAGGCCTGATATCTTGGGCTGCGTTACCTTCGACTTCCGCAGCGGCGCTTCTATCGGGTTCCCCAAGCTCCGACTAAAGAGGGAGTGGGGAAGCTGGCGTCAGGAATGGTGCCTTGTAAAGGTGCCAACTTTGCATCCCTGCCTTGAGATTTCAGCTGTCCGTCCACGAGTTATCCCCTGCTTCAATGTCTTCAGCCCCGCGATGGAGATTTCCGATCTGTTCTAGATCGATTCCAGATACTTCAACGGATGGGGTTGACAGGGCCGGACATCATCTCTCATTTCATTCGCCTTAGGATTGCTCCATTGCAGAAGAGATCCCGGATGATGTGGGAATACCGGATACTCACTTCTGATCCAATTAGGCTTAGTCCAGAAGATCTGCCCGAGAATGAAGTCTCGGCTAGAGTATTTGCTCTGACTGGTATTCATACTTCTGCCTGGCCTGCAAACGTGACACCCATTTTTGCAGAAGAGAACAAAGGCGCTCTTCGAGCCCTGCTTCCTTCATTTACTGCCCGAGGCTTAGCAGGCTTTGAAGACGACGAGCCTACCGTGTTGTCTGCCATTTTGGGGAAAAGGAAAGCACCAGGGTATGCTTGCTGCACCTGAACCCCTTTATCCCAATTTGACGACTGCTTATCTCAATTTGATAACTGCTCTGACGTTGCTGCCTTGCTTATCTTTAGGGAGAGCTCTGGAGGTCCTCAAGCCAAGAAACGCCATGAGGAAGGTTGTTCCTGGGATCCTGAGGTCACCCAAGGCAACCAGGGCCATGCTTCGTCTATTCCTCCCCCTTCTGCACACAGAGCGGTTCGTGAATGTTTTCCAATTGTTCAGATGCCTGACAGTCCAGTGAGGAGTGAGCAGGGCTATGATTCTGCTCGGCTTTTTCGCCATCCCGGGTCTTCAAGCGAACCCCTTGGTCTCGACGTCTTCTCTAGAGTGGTTCGGGAAATTCAGGACTTTGAAGTCGAGTACTCCACCAGGATCCAAACGCTGGCTTCACGGGAGCAGGAGCTGGAAGCTCAAAGTGCTCGAGAGCTTCTCGATCTCTCTAAGAGGGAAGAGCAGATCTAGGCTCGCGAGGCAGACTTGAAGCGAAGGGAAGATGAGCTTCGTTTCGAGAGGGATGCTGCAGCTGCTTACCAGTAGGCAACCACCATTGATAGGCTACCCTCTGCCATTGCATCTCAGGAGACTACCTTTGCTTCCCTTCGTGATGAAGCGAAAGCTGTGAAATTGTCCAAGTCTCTTGCTAAAGCTGAGCTGGGTCAGCTGACCACTCGAGTCAGAAGCTATCAAGTTTCCGCGATAGAGAGTGCCCAGAGGAGTGCGGCCCTAGAGGTTGACCTGAGGGTCCAAAGAGACGTGACGAATGACCTGGAAGATCGTCTGAGAACGAGTGTTGCCAAACTGGGAGCTGTTGAAAAGCTCGCTCAGTCTCTGAAGGCGGAGAGCGAGTCCGGGCCTGGTCATCTGGAAGCTGCTCTGAGCAGAGTCACTGAGTTGGAGGGCCAACTGGCTTTAAGGTCTACTGACAATGATGCTCTTTCTGCTGCTCTTCAGGAATCGCAGAAGCTGAGCGACGAATGGGGGGCTAGGATCCGTGCTGCCGTGTCCAAGGCTCAAGATGGTATGCACGCTTAGGGGGTACCTCGTCCTGATGAGCCATCGTCTTCCCAGGCTCCATCCCGTGAAGCTGTGGTGGGAGCCTTTGAAGGCCTTGTAACCGACATCCGCGAGGTGAACAAGATCCAGCATTCTGCGCTTCGTACTGAAGTCCTTGTCAGTGTTCGATCTGCCCTGTTTGACGCCCTTTCCGCAATCTACGTCCACAACATTGGCGCCAATCTTCAAGTCACGCTCACCGGAGTAGGCTCTAAAGCAGCAAGATCATCCGCTGTCCTCGCCGTTTCCGGGATTGTTGACCAGCTTACTTCCCGGTACCTTCCAGCTGTAGGACTTGGAGATCAAGGTGCTGACTCTTCATCCGGGGGTGACTATGGTGATTCTGGCGAAGATCATGATTCCAGCGAAGGTCATGATAGCTCGGTGGATGATTCTATCGGCTCCGACTGAAGAAGAGAGGTTTATTACTTTTGCCTTCCTCATCCCGTTTACCAGTTCCTTTCCTGCAACATGCGACAACTTTTGATGACCAGACAATTTGGCGATTAGCTTATCATGCATGACTGGAAGCCGACTTTCGTGTATGTAATGATCATGCGATGCTGAATGTGGACTTGTGTATGCAAAGACCATTTAATGTTGTTCGCGAACTTGTATATGCATGCAATGTTGTTCGTAGTCAGTCCTTTGTAAAACCAAGTTCTGTTCCGGGCGGAAGCCCCCAGCACTCAGGCAAAGCCTTTAGAGTTAGCATTTATGAAAGACATTTTCTCAAGACCAGTTTATCCCCCAGGTCAAAACCCGTGGAGGGACGGACCCTTCCCACTTTCTCAATCGTGGAGGGACTGACCCTTCCCACTTTCTCAACTGTGGAGGGACGCACTACAACAAACTGATCATGTAGTGACGCGTTTCATGGGACGCGTTTATATTCGTCCTTAAAGTATTAGAGCACCTCTACGTAGGGACGTATCTTGAGACGCTCCATATAACGTCTCGTCGTTTACTTTTAATAGACAACAAAATAAATAATTTTGCTAATTTATGAATACTAAGGACGCAGGCTTGAGACGCTTTAGAAAACGTGTCAACAGAAACAATAGAGAGAGAGTAATATACGTTTCCAAAAAAATAGAGAGTAATATACGTAGAGTCAAATCGACGTTGTCAGCTTTTCCTAAACATGGAACGACAAGAGTTGGATCCAAACACGAAAAGGTACCCTTTTTTTCCTGGTTGCAAAAGAGGCATAATAGAACTGGATCCAAATACCAAGCCGTCCTTTTTTTCTCACATGACGAAAAGGTATCTTTTCTCCCTGATACGCCATGTCTAATCAAATTCTAGATGCGCCGCCAAAGTAACGACCGCATGCCTCATAATTTGCTTTGCGATCTGGTTATTGAGAAAAGAACTACTACGCCGGCGACACAATCCAAGCTTTTGGTGTGGCATCAAGCCTACAATTTTCTCGGCTGAGAATCTCCTCCGTGGCCGCATTTGACAGGTTAATTTCTATCTTCTTACTTTGGGTTGTGCATAATCTGAATCTTTCATGTGAATCGGCTCCAACACCATGGGTATTCTTTTTGAATAATATACTCGAGAGCCTAATGGGCAGGGATGGTCGTTAAATCTCTTTCCCACTATATGACTGCTTGCTCAAACAGAAAACTCAGATGTAACTACATAGAAGCTGGCTTGTGATATGCTCCTGGACCTGTCAGTAAGGGCAATTGTCAATCTGAAGCAAAAAATCTGGAACTTTGTAGAGAAAATAAGGCAGGCACTTAGTTTAGCAATTTCAGTGGTTTGACATAAACATGCTTTCTTAGGAGGACTGATTAAGTAATCTTCAGAAGAACCATATGAATGATCAAGGAAACAAAAGGCCAACTCCATCCAAACAAACCGAACGCAGTCAAGGGACAAGTTACAAGCAACTACTTATATATCTAGTACTTATCCTCATACATTTATATCCAATCTGATCACCTGTCAAACTTCACTTGCATACTTATTTTTTTCAGGTCTTTACATACCGTATTAATGTTTTCTACCGTGTTTATATTGACAATTCTATTATGAAATTAGGGACCTAAGGAGAAATAAAGTTATGCAACTCCAGTGCCAGTGCCCCTTGCATACTTGTATTTCTCTGAACCAAAGGTTCGTGTGTTGGAGCACATATGGACATATAAGAACTGATTTACTTTTCTTTTATCCCCACAGCATACTGAAGTGCGAATGGGTCGAGAATGGATGAGTAAACCAAGAGCAAGTGTCGATTATAAACATGGTGTCGAGGAATTCCTATCTTTTGCATACCGTCATGTTCCGGTTGGTGAAAAAATCCTTTGTCCATGTGTAAATTGTGGAAACAAAGTAAGACAAAATTCAGATGAAGTGAAAACCCACCTGCGGTGTGATGGTATTCTTCAATATTATACTAGATGGGCTTTCCATGGAGAGGAAAGTGATGCACCATCTGTCGCATTTTCACACATATTAGAGAACAATAGTAAATTTGCTTTTGCTGGTATTCCGAAGAATAATGGTGTACAGGATCATGGCCACAAAAGAATGGACGACATGTTAGGTCTCGTAAATGCTACATTTGGTACCAAATTCAGTAACAGCTACGAATCACTGTCAAGCCCATCTGATGGTGTTCAGTCTAAATTTGGAAATATGGAACTGGATGTGGCCGATAGTTGGAATGCTCCATATGAAAAAGGTGATGAAAAGAAAGAAAGCTTCTTACATGATGCTAACATAAAGTTACACGATGGATGTGAAGCATTTTCAAGGTTGTCATTTCTAGTCACCATATATCAATTGAAAGTCTTACATGGTTGGTCACAGAAATCATTCACGGCACTACTTGGTGTATTATCTGAAGCACTTCCTCAAGAGGCAAAGTTACCAAAGAAGTATCATGAAGCCAAAAGGATCATTCTTGGTTTGGGGCTTGAGTATGAGAAAATTCATGCATGCCCTCAAGATTGCATGCTTTTTCGAGGTGAAAGAGCAAACCAAGAGTACTGTCATGTGTGTGGTACATCTCGTTGGTTGACCGATAATGAGGGAGATGCTCCAATTTTGTCTAAGAAGAGCGGGAAGATACCAGCAAAGGTGTTGCGGTACTTTCCTTTGATACCAAGGCTCCAAAGGCTCTTTTCAACTATCAAAACATCTGATGACATGCGTTGGCATGATGAGGGATGTACAAAAGATAATGTTTTGCGTCACCTAGTAGACGGAGAGTGTTGGAAAGATCTTGATTTCAGATTTCCCAAATTTGGTGACGATGCCCGTAATGTACGCCTTGGTCTTGCAAGTGATGGTTTTAACCCTTTCAGAAACATGAGTTCAAAGCATAGTACTTGGCCGGTGATGCTTATTCCATACAACTTACCACCTTGGGTTTGCATGAAACAAACATCTTTAATTTTGTCAATGATCATTCCAGGACCACATTCCCCTGGTAATAATATTGATGTATATTTGCAGCCATTGGTTGATGATCTCCTACAACTGTGGGAGGGTGTGGACACATATGATGATTCTATGAAGCTTAACTTTCCTCTTAAAGCTGCATTATTGTGGACTTTGAATGATTTCCCTGCATTAGCGTACCTTTATGGTTGGAGCACAAGTGGTAAATATGCATGTCCATCTTGTGCTGCATTTACAAAATCCAGATGGCTAAAGAAAGGGAAGAAATAGTGTTATACGGGTCATCGCCGATGGTTGCCAGAGGATCATTTATATCGAAGAAGCAAGATGCAGTTTGATAACACTAAAGAGACAGAACCCGCACCTGAAACTATGACTGGCAGCTCAGCTTTGAAAATTTTGCAGGGCAGAGTGTTTGTGTTAGGCAAAAAGCTCAAAGTAGCTATAGAAACAAAAGGCAAGAAAGGAGGCAAAAATGTTAAAAAAGGGAAAGCAAACAGTGAGGATCAGAAGCGTAAGAGAAATGTCAACAAGAATAAATCATGTACGAAAAATAAGCGTGACGAAAATAAGCCGGAGGATTGGTTTAAAAAAAGTCAGTATTCTTTCAGTTGCCCTATTGGGAGGGCAACAAGTTAAGGCATAATCTTGATGTGATGCATATAGAAAAAAATGTATGCGACAATTTAATTGATGTGATGCATAACCTTGAATACCTGGCTCTGAACCCGCCCTAATTGACCATGAATCACAACGTCAAGACGTGGCGTTGTGGGTGAACCCCAAGAACAACTTCATGAACAAACCTAGAAGCTCTAGATCATGCATGAACTGGCAAGTTGGGTTTAGGGGTTTTCTCGTTGCTCAAAAGGGATCATGACGAGAAGGGCCTAGATGACGCCTTAAGAAGGTGTCGGCGCCCAAAGGCATCTAGCACTTGTCGTGGTGTATATGATATACATCTCACTTATGAAATGAAAGGGCAAAGCACTGCACCGTGCCACGACCTTCCGCGAACAAATGAATAAAACAAGGAGGTCGTCTAGGTAAAAAAACAAAGAGGTCGTCCATGCTAGATCCACCCCAAGACAAATAGGCTAGGGTTGGGGCCTCTTAGTGACGTGATACCCATCGATCGCCACCATGACCGTTCTCGAGGGTTGAAAACAAAACGAAAAATGGGGAATCATGCTTATCCATTTCACTTGTATCTCTGAATTCAAAACCAATGAAAACAAATTTGAAGATGTATATGGAACAAATAATGAATGGACATATATTTGGATTTACGTATGAGTATAAAATTCTTTATATATAATGTTGTTCACCATCATTGATTGCTTTAGTGTTGAAAATAGAACGGAAACTGATGAAATCATCCACACCATTTATCTAGAATCAGAAAAGAAAATCGAAAACACAAAAAACAGATGAAGACGAATATGGGAGATATACGATATAGAAACGATTGTTTATCAAGATACAAAAGCCGTATAATACCATGATCCCGAATATCTGCCTTATTTAGAAATATTTGAATATTCCGACTTATTTTTCGCTAACATCGTTAGTTTTACTGCTTATATGAAAATTATTCCGACTTATTTTTTCGTTTGGCGCTAACAGCGTTAGTTTTACTGCGTATGAAATATCCCGAATTATATTTTCGTTTGTCGCTTTTTTTTGCGAATATTTTTTTGGTTTGGCGCTAACTTTGGTGGTGTTACCGCTTAAGAAAATAGTCCCGCTTATAACCGCTCAATATTTTCCTCTCGCCCCCATCTGTTGTTTAGACGAAGGGGAAGCCTGGCACTTCCTCTCTCTAGCCGCCACACATGAACTGATCATCAAAGATCGGATCCGCTGCCGTGTGCCTCCGCCCAGGTTTGTGCTCCCTCGGATCTGTCTCGTTTAGATTATACGAGTACTATTAAGTCAATCTATGGCCGGCCGGCGCCGCCGGCCGGTGCCTTCACGGATGACAGCGAAGAGGTAGGGATTGCCGCGGCCTGCGATGGGTGCGGTACTAGGTGCAGGGGGGTCCCGTGGATCCATCTCATGCACAGGCCGGCAGCATCCACTCGTTGCCAATCCACCGTTTCTATTACCTCTCAGACTATGTATTTACTCTGATTTGTAAGTGTCAAGTGTTTGTGAACCCTGCATTATTGGGATATCTGTCTAGTTGTTTTTTGATATCTCATTCCCCGTTCTGTACTTAGTATGTCTAGTTGTTTTTTAAAATAAAACCTCTGAAATCCATGTTTGATCGTGTCTTAAAAAATTCGGAATCACTGTCGTCATCCTGTACTTTTATAATGATGCATACTATGATCTGACATTAATGTTTTTCATGTCATGGATGAGGACCAAATTGTAGTGTTCCTATGTCTGCAGTTCCATAATCTCACAATTGTTAATTCATTTTTTGCACTGTGGAAAGGTTGACTCATTTTGCATTCGTTATGACAGATATAATGTCGAGTATATCTCGACGACTACGAAAGATAAATTTTTCTGAACATGATGCAGAAAAGGGAGAGCTCAATGAAGATGGTTTACAAGGTCCTCCAGAGATTGAAAATATATTACCAGCGATGCCTCATGAATCTACTAGCGCAATAAAGATAATCTGTAGGTTTTGCTATAAATCTTCCATGTTACATATGATTGTCATTTGCCACCATTATATACATCTTTGTGATATTCCTACATGCAGGGCCCAATGGGGACACGCGACAGATACTGGGGGTTTTTTCAAAATAAATATATTTCGAATTTGAAAGGAGGAAAGATTATTGTGGGGACTGATCAAAATGGAGTTCCAAATGAAAGGTCAGGTTCCATTCTTAGCAGTTATCTTACCGAACTAGCAAAAAACTCGACAATTGCACCATTGCATATTCCAAGATGGGACAATGAGATGTTTGAGGCAAAACACAAGGAGATGATTAAACTTGTTGAGGTAAAACTTCACAACACGATACTGTAACATAAATTATTATGTTTATTAACATTTTAACAATGCACTTTGCTTCCTGAAGGTAAAATTTGCCTACCCTCCAGAGACAATGCAACTTACACGAGACTGGATCCTAATGACACTTGCAAAAAAGTGGAGAGCCTAAAAATCCCGCCTAAAGAAAAAGTATTATAATCGTAACACAAAGTCTTTGGATGAAATTGGGAAAGACGTTCCACCTGGTGTTAATGAACATCAATGGCTTTTTCTTGTTGGAATTTGGTGTCAGGATGCCCACATGGTACTACTTTATTTTCTCATCTTTAAACTGCATTTGGAAATCAGTTTTCTACCATTACTATTGTTTAAATCTCTCTTACTTGCAGAAAATATGTCTAAAAAAATTCTGAGTGTGCAAAGCAACAGAAGAATTCACACACCACCGGGAGGAAAGGCCATGCTCGGCTCCTTAAAGAGATGGTCTAAACTTGTTATTAAGAAAACTAAAGATCTTCTAACAGAAGTATGATTACTAAACCATGTCATTTACTTTGTGTAACAGGAAACTGAAAGGAATGGAAAGGCGAGCAAGATTGAACTATGGGATGAAGCCCATAAAAGAAAGGACGACAATAATAATTGTGGCAATGTTAATGCAATGATGGTATGAGTCTACTTATTACATGTTTAGAGAATAAAAGTGAGCAAGTTCATTATATGAATGATGTGTTTATTTCATAGGACACAACTCATGCGGAGTTATCTAAAAGAAAATTAGATGGCAAGGAAAGTCTTTCACTTGCAAAAAGGAAAAAGCTTTTATCATGATAAGTATTGGAGCCATGTAAAGGTTTCTCAAGGAATGGCTTTTGTGGAGGATTCTGTTCAAGACAAAACGGTTCAGTTTAAGCTCCGAGCTATTGGAGATAATGTAGAAAACATGCAAGATGAGTTCCAAATGATGCGTGCGTTCATCGCAAAAAAGTTCCCTGGAGAGGATTATAGAAATGTACTGGAAGATGAAAAAAATGATGAAGTTAGCACCTGGACCGATCTCTTTGTGGAAAAATAATTTAATGATCATCTATATACTCTTATCATGTTCTTGTTGCAGGTTGACCTTCATGAAGCTACTGATAATTTTATCCGACATGAAATAAATAATGATATTGGAGAAGCACCTCACACTATGCACACTTCAGCAAACACTTTCCAGGTGACACACTAGTTTTTACCTAATAGTTTCTTAGTTAACAAGTATGTAATGGAAGATTCTACATTCCTTAAGTATTGTTTGTTGTAAGCAGGAATTGCTTCCTGGAATGTGTAGTACAATGAAAGAGGGTTGTGCAGATTCATCCTTGCCACATAAGGACATGATTACAAAGGTATGTTAAACGTCTTTTACTCATTTAGGAAACTGTTCCTAATTCTTAGCATGAACCGTAGGAAGCACAGCCGGAAATATATGCTAAAGAACTTCAAGATTGTGTACCACGTGCTCAGGTTACTAAGAAGGTATATGCTACTGTGGTGTGCATTTAGAATCGGTGTGGCTGTAGTGATTTCTAAATGTAATATTATTGATTATTTATTTTCATCCACAATTGCAGCAACCGTGTCCTGAAAATTATGGCAAAGAGAGTTATGCCAATTCATCTTTAGGACGTCGCCGCATAGTTGCTATGGTGCAAATGAATTCACTCAATCATTAGACCATATCAAAAAATTATCTGTTATATGTAAAGTTTATATGATCTTTGGTTGCAGAAAGCAAACAACGAAAACTCCACTGAAGCTGATGAAGGCTGTTCTGTATCATCTTTGCCACATAAGCAACCTTCTAACAAGGTACACAGATTTGCTGTTTCGTACAAGTAGTAGTGCCACTTTTTTACATGTTGTGTTTCTTCAAGTTACAGGATTCTGAAGTCTATTTGTTTTCGGAAAACCAAGAAACAAAAACAAAGTTGTAGGGATAGGAACTTTGATGAGTCAAGACAAAACATATGTGGTTGGAGGAAACATGCTTGGAGATCAATATTATGGAGTTCTTATTAACCGTCTTACAGAGATTTCAGATGAAAAGTTGCCTAGACCGTATGAAGATATTCAAACTGTCAAAGACGCATTTGGTCATGTAATTGCTTGGCCAAAGTTCATTGTAAGTACATTTTCATATGTACAAGCATTACATTCCCTTGTCAGTTCTGATGCTAGCTTAATTTTTTATAAACTTTGTGCTTTGTAGGTCAAAAAGAAGAAATCCAGCTCGAACCAGACAAATAACAACCTGGTATGTTACAATTTTCTGATATGGGTGTGCTTTGATTTAACATTTAAATGTGTATTATGTTTTGTGCCAGCACATAGGCAAAAGGATGCATGTTGTAGCCGGGGATAGTACATCTTTGTCATGTCGGATTAGTCATGTTTTATATTTTATCAAATAAATTTGTCATCTGTCCCTGTACTTGATTATTTCAGGGAGTTTCTCACCTTTGCTGTGAGTTCTTTTGCAGGTTAATTTTGGAGCTAAACGACTTTAAAATGAATGAAGATGGATGGAAGGAAGCATTTGTTTTCGCCTCAACTAGACTATGGAGGGCTCTACTATCAGTTTAGAAAGATAATGGACACTATATAGGATATTTTATTATTTCTTGCTTGTTCACGATCCTTCCCAGTGTATTTGCACATAATTAATATTATATTTGATCCAGTTTCAGTTTTTTTAGCTATTATTGCAATTATTTCATTCAGCTCTACGGTCTGCAGTTTTCAGCGTTCGCTCCTATGGTCCAGCCTTGTACGATGCATGAACTTTCAAATATATTTAAAAAATATGTTTCCACCTAAATTTCTGAATAAAAGCGAATTATACCAGCATGTCTCTTGAGACGCTTTATTAAAAACAAAAAATAAATTACGTATTTGCACCTCGTCGTAAATATGTATCTCTTCTCTACTATATAATTCAGATAACCGTCGCGGTTCGTACGTCGCGGTCATTTTGCATTTTAGTCCTCAGAAAGTTGTAAATCAACCCGCAGTCCAATAAACTTAGGAAGTTTTGCATTCTATGCCCTGAACCCTATCCAGTAGAGAACGTGTGCGACGAGTGGCTGCCGACCTTGGCGGCGGAGCATGGTGTGCTCCGAGATGGGCGCCGGCGGCTGCGGCGCGTCCGCGTCGCCGTGGGATCAGCCGGAGTTCAACGTCTTCCTTGGCGCTGCTGCACGGCGAACCGACAGCCACGAAATTGAGGCCTCGCGGGGCCTTCGGCGCGCTGGATGCTGCTCCGCCTTAAGTGACGGCAACGGGGCCGAGTGACTGCTGCTCCGCTCATCTGCTCCCAATCCCCAGTAATCTATTCCACGTCCAGCGAGCTCCGCGCGTCTCCGGATCCCTACCGAGCTTGATGGCGGCACCGAGGAGCTCGCCCCTGGCGACGCAGAGCACCGGGGGCGCGCGCTGGGAGGAGCGCCGCGGCGCACGGGCGCCACCACTGAGAGAAGCAGGAGCTCCGTGATTTGAGCTGCTCCTCCACCCTCTTCGCCCGTCTCTTTCCCAAGACCACGAGCGCCGCCCCGCCTGTCTCCTCTCCACGGATGCCGCCCCTCCTATTTCCCACAGCCATGGAAGCTGCCCCTCTTATCTACGCTGGAGTCCTGGCCAGGCAGGGCCTCCATTAGAGCCTCCGCAGGCGAAGCACGAGTTAACATCTACGGCAGCTACAAGGTACGCACGGGGAGGAGAGAGCTTCTCCTGCTCCATGGGCGCCTCCATGCGGGCATCAGGTGTTTGCTTATATGCCTCTGGGCTAACAGTGTTTCTTTGCTCCGTTTTGTTCAAGCTTCCGGACTACTAACTAAATTTATTGGAGATGCTCAAATGCCAAAAGTAGTCAGTAGACTGTAGGACACATATGACCAGATTAGACAACCTTTCGCGGTTTCGCCGGCCAAATTGAAGAAGAGCTTCAACAAGTTACAGACCGCGGACGGTGGTTTGAGGTGGCGAGCCTGGCGGATGACGAGACGCTGTTTGTCGGCGCCTGGCTACGGCGGGAACATGCCAAGGAACCGCATATACTTCGCCATCGGCGCTTGGGGATCGGTGACAACCCAGCCAGCTTGGACATCTAGGACATGAACAGCAAGACCATCTTTGACATTGCTCTGCCACGCGGTTCATTCATCGAGGACTGCAAACCCACGGGGTCATGGCTCTTTCAATCCACTGCTGATCTATAAGCATATGTATATTTAGTATAGTGATTATATTTCGAAATTAGCATGTAATGGATGCTCTGCGCCGCTGCATCTCGAGTCTTCTTTTACGGCTGTACATATCCACACAGGGTACACTATGTAAAATGCTTAATCGACTCTTATGAACCTATTGGATTATAGGTTTAGAGCTTAATTGTCTGCAGTTCACGGTTGCAAAATGCTTGGATTTTCCTGACATTTTAGCCAAGTGCATGAAGCTTACGGGTTTATGTCTTTTTTTACTAACCTTAGAGCATCTCCAAGCGAGGTCCCCAAATCCGGCCCCGAAACGTCCGGACGGCTGTCCGCGTACGCCTCTAAAAATTGGCCTCCTACAACCATTGCCTCCAAATGTCACCCCAAACTGTGGGACCATTTGCATGTGATTGGTGGAAAGGGAAAAAGAGCAATGATTGAAGGACAAAAGAAAGGAAAAAGGTGGTCCAACATGCCAAAAAGGTGGTCCAACATGCGTCCGGACGTGCGTCCGGGCGTGCTAATTCTCCCCAAACTCCCCCCACATATGGTGTGGGTTTGGGGGCTGCCGGACGTGCGGACGCTGGTCCCCACGAAATTAACCAGCCCGGACGCAAAAAGATCGGTTTGGGAGCAGTTTAGGGCCATGCTTGGAATGCTCTTAGAGCTCAAATAATTCGAGGTTTCTCTCTGTTCAATGTGATCAAACAATTATGATTTATCTCCCTAAACATGAGGCATCTGTACCTCTTGTGCCTACTTCAAACAATTTGTATACACACATGAGTAGAAATAGGGATGGTCAATTGGGAGCCCAGTTGAATATGACAAAATTATCATTGACTCTCCTATTTTTCCATGGGAATAAATTGCAAAAGACGGGATAATGGTAGAAGGTTCATGAATGCAAAATACAATTTCAAATTTACTGAATCTTTTTGTGAGACTATATGCTTACTTAGTTTTTTAGATACAGTAAATAAATCAATGTTTTAAAAAGATTAAGATAACAAATAAGGTTGGACAACTAATATTTGTAGTTTTCTAATGTATAGTTCCCCCCGTTGCAACGCACGGGCACTTTGCTAGTATACATAATACGTATAAGAAGGATGTACGTCCTGCATACGAAATACAGATAAATTCATGTATATATCATGTATAAAATATTATACACTCCACGGAGAAAACATCTCTAACCTTTGTTGCGACACAAATATAGCGTGTCTATAGTAATAGAGACGTTACAAAAGCGTATTTATTAAATCGTCTTTATATGTGTAGGCATGCTTTTAAACGTCTCACTGAAGCGTCCTTACGTCTATATCATTTGAGACGGTGCATAAGAAGACGTTTTAACGACGCTTTATGGAAGCGTCTGTACAACCCTCTAGTGATGAAATATCGCGTCTAGCTCCAAATTTAGCGTCACTACGTGACTAGTGTGTTGTAGTGACGGATCCTTCCCACTTTTTCAACTGTGGAGGGACGGACCCTTCCCACTTTACATATGTGCAACACACGTGGCGGAACAGATCCAGACCCACTATCACACCTGCGGAGGGATGGACCCTTCCCGCTTACTAAACATGCGACGTATGTGGCGGAACGGATCCGGACCCACTATCACACCTGCGGACGGACGGACCCTTCCCGCTTACTAAACATGCGACGTATGTGGCGGAACAGATCCAGACCCACTATCACATCTGCGGAGGGACGGACGCTTCCCGCTTAACATATTGTGGCGGAACGGATCCAGACCCACCGCATACCTGTGGAGGGACGGACCCTTCCCGCTTCCACCGTTCACGGGTATGATCCCGGATACGGACTGTTCCGGGCATATCCCGCAAATAGGTTTTCACTTCCTTGAACACAAAACACGAGAAACGGAAAAGCGCAAAACAAGCCAACATGCTGAAAACTCAAATTTCCACAGAACTCAAAACTTGCCCCAATCCATATCCTGATTCTTCCCTCTGCCCAAACCACTCAGAACCTGCTTACCCTTCAACATAAGACTTTGTTTTCTGGAAGAATTGCGTAGGCCAGGATAAACTGACCCATCTTCCACCATACCTTCCCGAGGGTATGCTACTCCCGGGAACCTGTCCCGCGAACGGATCTTTTCGTTCTTCTTTCATCACACATCTTTCCAATATTGGCCATAGCTCTGACTGAGAATCAACTGATCTGGTTATTAGTTTTTCCCTTACTCTTTGGTTCCTGACATTAGCGCTGAAAGGCAGTACTGCCGTTGCGTCCTTAGTCCCGGGAACGCGATTCAGGGTGATCTTGAAGCGGTGAACGTAGTCTCTCAGCCTTTCCCCAGGCCATCGAAACAGGTGGTACAGTCTCCCACGAGTGCAGCACTGCTCTTGGTGATCCCGAAAAGCTCGGAGGAACTGGGCTCTCAGATCCACCCACGAACCTATCGAAGCGTTTGGAAGCCCGGTCGACGAAGTAGCTGCGCGTCCCCCGAGTGTAAAAGGGAGGTAGTGTCGTGGGGTTATCACGGCAGATGTTACCATAGGGTAACTTGATGATTGGGGCAAGGCACCTTGGTACTTCAGGAGATTGTCACGCTCGTTGGGGGAAAAGGGTTTACCCAGGTTCAGCCTCTCCATTGGAGATAAAGACCTACTTCCTGCTTCTATGTTATTGATCTCGAGGTCTCGATAACTCGGCTACGACAACAGAGCCGGGTTACGAGACAGGTTACAAGGGTTTCGCTTGATAGCGGTGATATCGAACTAGGGCTTAAGACTTGTCTATCTATGTTCTGGGAGCCCGTTTATATAGACGTCGGGTCTCCCGAACTTACAATGAATACCGAGTTACATACAAGCCCGGAGTCCTACTCTAGGTTCTTCTTGACCTTCCGTAGCCTCCAAGTCACCCGGTTCCTTCCTGCACTCGGACTCTAGTTCTTCTAGATCCTTCCTTCTAGGGACGAGTCATGTTAGGCATATTGGCCCAGCTATAACCGGCCCATATCTTGTACACATCACTTGGACCAGTCCTTGGGCCGTCCGACTAATTCTTCCTTGGTCTTGAGTATACCGGGTTATTATCCCCCCAACAGTAATCCCCAAGTTTGACTTGAATAAGCTCATCTATTGCTTCACTTGATAATCTTGATCTTGATTTGATTACTCGAGGGTAGCTGCTGATGGGATTATCCGAGTTAAACTCCTGAAAACAAAATAAAGATCATTAACACTGAATGGCCGGGTTATATTTCAGACCAGCTCCTTTTGGCGGTTCTCTTATAACCCGGCTTTTCTCTCGCACTCAATTCTCTCCAATCAACGACCGGGGGACATTTCCTGACAGATTCCCTCGTGTCCTTGACCCATGGTCAAATAGAATCTTAACGCTTCAATTTTCACGCTCCTAGGGTTTCACCCTGGGCTATAAATAATGGGCCGCGGTGAATAGGGTTTTACTTTCCCCATTCACCGCACCACTTCACCTTCAACCTCGGTCCTTCTCTCTCCTCAAGCTAGGATTAGGGTTCCTTCAAGCTCGCCGCACCGCCACCAGCCACAGAACTCACCGCATTGCAGCAGCTCGTCGCCAGGAGATCTGCGCCGCTCTCATTCATCTCTGAAGCTCGGTAAGATCTCACCCCTTTTCTGAATTTCTGTTCACATCTGTGCTTGTTCTTTCTCGGGCTGTTCTTGAGCTTGTTATTTTCCAATTTTTTTCTTGCTATTTTCTAGAGCTTCAGATCTCATGGCACCCAAGGACCCGAGGAAGCTTAAGGCCAAGGCCAAGACCGGTGATGGCGCCGCCGCATCGGCATCAAAGAAGATCAAGAAAACAACCAAGCCCAGATCTGGGATTACGGCTAACTGGGCCAAATCCATGGCCACACAATCGAACCTTGAAGAACTGGCTGAATCTGGTGTTCTTCCTCTTCAGTCGGAGATCGATTGGAGAGGGACTGAAGAGGAGACTCGGCCCTCCCTCCAGGAAGGTGAAGTTATCTGCTTTCTTGAGCATGTCACCCGGGGTTTTCGTCCCCCGGGTCATCCTTTCTTTAGGGATCTTCTTCATCACTACGGACTCCGGGTCTTCGATCTCGGACCCAACTCCATCTTGAACATTAGTAACTATATAGTTCTTTGTGAATCGTACTTATGCATTCCTCCCAACTTAGCTCTTTTCCTGGAGCTATTCTTGTGCAAACCTCAACGTGAGCACAAGAATGGCCCCCTCTTGGTCTGTGGCAGCGTTTCTATTCAACGCCGCAAAGGCTCTGCTATGCCTTCACTCGAACTTCATACTCATGTTAAGCATTGGCAAAAATCATACTTTTACTGCAAAGCCAAGATACCTTCTGGTGAACACCCTTTACCGGGTTATTCGGTCGAGCCCCTCGTTATCAACAGCAACATGAACTCCTTCGCTTCTTGTTAAACACGGTCTCCGCGGAACTGATCTGATCAAGACGTGGATGGGTTGGCAAATTCAGCCCAACAGTATTCGCAAGAAGCTTCTTTGCGATTACTCGGGCCATCTAACTGATTCCCTCCGTTACTCGGAGAAGTCCTACCCAAACACTGCTCTGAACAAGGCTATCAAGGCCTTCCTTGCTGAAAGGTTGAGACGATCAAAGATAATGGCCTTCTGCCATTCAGTAAGAATAACCCGGCACCATTAGTGAGTCCCGACTGATAAATATCTCCATAACATATTCTTTCTCAATTGTATACTGATTATTTTACTTCTATTTTTTCACTAGGAATCTGATGACTGGTGGCAAGTTGAGACTCCCCCTGCCACTCCTGAGGCAGATGATGATGAAGATGATGATGACGAGGCTCTGTCCTCGAGTGAAGAAGAAGAAGAAGAAGAAGAAGAAGAAGAAGAAGAAGAAGAAAAAGAAAAAGAAGAAGGTGAACTTGACTCCCTTGGCCACTTCTTCATAAGCTTAATTGAGAACGAAACTCAACCAATTTATCCACTGATGCCCATTTTATAATACCAGAACCGCTGAAAAGGTAGCCACTCCTTCACCCGGCCGTAGCTCTGAAGCCACTGAATCAGCTGCTACCGGAAAAAGGAAGGCTCGCACTATCTGTGCCAAGGTGCCATACTCTCGCATATCCACAGAACCATATTCTTATCTTGCTATGCAAAAACTCAACCAAACTCTTCTTGAAAAATCTTCGCAGATCTGCTGAACCCTCTACCAAGAGGAGAGCCACCGGTCCTCCCCTGGAGAGATCCTCTTAACCCGGGAATCCCAAACTTTCATCTCCACGCCGTCCTGGTACTTCCTTTTCCAACTTTGAACCACAAAAACATCCCTCTGATAGTTATCCTTTAGCTGGTCAAATCCGAGTTTCTAAATCATACTCTCTTACAGCTTCTTCAGGCTCCAGCAACGACCTCCCCGTGACTTTCAAGTCAATACCGGGTAATACGTATATCCTTCTGTTACTTGTATTTACTTTCATCAACTTTGCTTTCTTTTGCTCTTTCTTATATTACTTCGTACTTGCAATTTCAGGGCGAAAGCTACTCTTAGTGGCGCTCCAAGCCCTCCCATTGCTGAGGAGGATAACTTGGAGAACACCCTGAAAAACACTGAGCCGACTGATAAGAACAGACAACTGACCAGATGAATGTTTCTCCTTCTCCTGCTGAAAAACCGACTGATCCAGAAGTCGTGATCACAGGAGCTTGCTTTACTGAGAAGATCTCTCCCCTCAAAACTGCAACCAAGTTTGTTGCCTCTGAAGAGAAGTCCAAGCCGACTGATAAAGGCGAAGCTCCACTGTGCCACATATGGCCATATAAACTTTGAAGGTCTGTTAACTGAGTACAACACACTGAAGCTTACTGAGGGCAAACTCGTGGATTCTCTTGTCCGAGAACATCAGGTACACATCTTTTCCTCTTCATATCTTATATACCAAACCTAGTCCCCAAGTATCGAGTAAACTGTCCTCAGTCACTCGGTACTTGAAAATATATATCTCTTTCTGCCTTCATTTTGAAAACTTCAGAATATCCCAGTCCCCAAGTTCCAAGTTATCAGTCTACGATAAGATGGAACTTGTTTTACTTTCTGATTTCAAATCCTCATTAATTCTGATTTCATCATAACGATACTTTCAAATCCTCATAACCCCCAAGTTCCGGGTAATATGTTCACATTTTATCTGGAACTTTGAAAATGTGTTACTGAATAACTTGTAAAAACTTAAAAGACATACCAGTCCCCAAGTGCCGGGTGATCTGCTCTTCAGTCACTCGGAACTTGTATAAATACTCTGTCTGTATATAATTTACATCAACTTGTTCTTTCTTGCCATTGCCGACTGAAATATATTTCAGCCCCCATGTTTCTAACTTGCTATTCTTTTTTCAGAGGTATGTGTCCCATAATGACCAGTACTTGCCAAGACCAACCAACTCCTTGAAGTTGAAACCAAGCTGCGCAAGGAAACTGAAATTCATGCTTCAGACTTGGAGAAAACGATTGAATCTCTAACTGCAGAGAACACCAAACTGAAAAAGGAGTTGGAAGAGGCTGGAGATAAGTATAAGATCTGCTTTGACAAGATGGTCAGTGTCCAGAAATACTTGGACACCCTGAAAGACCATATCAAGGATATCCTCAATCCACTCATTGGTAAACACCATCTCTTTTCACTTTTTTTCTTTACTCGGCTTTCATATACTAACCCACATCATACTTTTCAGGTGAGAAGAATGCTGCCATCAGGAGATCCTATCCAGAGAAATTGAACTGCTTGAACACCATCATTCGGCAGTTCCAGTTTGGCACTTCTGAGATTATGAAGCGTGTTAAGAGCAACTGTGCTCCTCCCCAAGTAATATACGAGTCCCTGCATCAGCTTTCCACGATCCCCGAGTGGTTAGACCTCTGGACGCGCTCAGCATGCCGGGTTGGCGCAATGCGCAGTTTAGCTCTAGCCAAAGCCTACAACCCGCGCCTTAACCTGGCTCCTTTTGTCAAAGGATTCCCTCAATACAATGCTGATGGCACCAAGTTTGGGGGAAAAGATTCAAAGAAATTGCTGCCCAAACCCGGCCTATTGCTTGCAAGATGCTGAGAGCCTCCTATCGGTTTTCCAAGATGCAGTGGATGAGAACAACACTCCAATCCCCACTCCTGAACCCGAGCATTGATCTGTTGGCCAAGCTGAGAGACTCCATTGCAAAGAAGAAGAAGCTGCAGCGCCAAGTACTTCTACTCCAGTTGTCCCTGCACCCAGCCGTGCTCCTACTACGCCAATCATGGAAAAGCCGGCTGATGTTGCTAAGGATACTGCAGAAGATCAAGGCCTGCACAAGCTAAGTCCCAGGCCAAAGCTCCTGAAGATAACCCGGCTTCTGCCGAAGCTGAAGCTGCCAAGGGAACCTCAACCGATAACCCGGCTATCTGAGCCAGTTTTCATGCTGTACCTTTTCCTGCAAAACAATTATTCGGCCAATGGGCATTGTAATATGCTCTGAAATACTTTGCCTTTTATTTGATGGTGCGTCTGTGCACTATATGAAATACTCAATATTTTGTAATAACTTATACTTTTTATGGTTTAGATGACCCTTTTGGTTTATCTTTAGCTTCTTATCAGTCGGCTTTCACATGACTTTCTCAGTTGCTACTTTTTCCTTTGCTAAAACAGGGTCAAACTAAGTCCCAGCATGGGCATCATAGTTGATTGAATTAACAAGTAAGCAATCTGGTCATAAAATTGTGAGTAACATCAAACTGATAGGCAAGTTTAACCAAGAACAAAATTAAGGCTTAAAAGCCGGGTCTTAGGATTAAAACTTATGAATTTTAATTCATAAGTCCCCAAGCCCTGGATCAATGTTTACAAGTAAAGGCTTAAACTATGCATCATTACCCCACTGATCTCAAACATCTCTATGCGTGCTCTCTTGGGCAACAGCTATAGGACTTTTTGCTAAGCACTCCTTTGGGCCAAGCTTTATAAACATAAACTATGCATAAAAAGTAAAACATAGAAAAGATTTCTTCTCAATACTCTTCTTTATTAAAGATACACCAGCAAGCCGCCTCATTAAAAACCTTCCAGTCCCCTTAGGTACCCTGGTAAGGAAAAGAGCGCGTCTGAAACCTGCTGGGGGTTACATCGTGTGTTACATAACTCGGCCTAGGTTCATGTTCACTAGGTATAATATGGGCGAAGATGAGCAATGTTCCACGGCCGCTTCGTCTCTTCCATAGGAAGGATAGCATGGTCCGTGTTGTTCTCTTCACCTTTCTCTCTCACATCTATCAGATAATATGAACCATTGTGCAATTTCCGACTGATGAGGAACGGCCCTTCCCATGGAGGAGTTAGTTGTGCATCCCTGCCTGCTTCTGTCTGAGCCGTAAAACTAAATCTCCTTCCTGGAAAGTTCTTGATCTTACTCGGCGACTATGATAGCGCCGCAAATCTGCTGATAAACTGCGGACCGTTCCAATGCTAACTCACGCTCCTCTTCGAGGGCATCAATCGAATCCTCCCTTGCAATTGCATTGCTTGACTCCACATAGCCGCCACTCTTGGCGAGTCATGGACTATATCACTCGGTAACACTGCTTCTGCTCCATACACCAGAAAGAACGGTGTACGCTTGGTTGATCTATTCGGGGTTGTATTGATCCCCCAAACCACTGCGGGTAACTCTTTCACCCAAGCTCCATACGCCTTTTCAATCGGAACTCGAAGTCTTGGTTTGATTCCTTCAATATTTCCTGATTACTCCTTTCTACCTGCCCGTTGGCCTGTGGATGTGCCACCGAAGCAAGGTCTAATCTGATTCCCTTCTCTTTGCAGAATATCTCTGTTTCACCGAGTGACATGTTGGTCCCATTATCTGTGATGATACTGTGAGGATAGCCAAACCGACTGATAATTTTCTTCAGAAACGTGACAACTTTGGAAGCATCACAACTTGTAACTGGCTCCACTTCAACCCACTTAGTGAACTTATCAACAGCCACCAAGAGATGAGTTTTCTTGCACGATGTCATCTGAAAGGGCCCCATCATATCAAGACCCCAAACTGCAAACGGCCAGTGATTGGTATTGTCCTCAATTCCTGAGCCGGCACATGCTCCTGTCTTGCATATCTTTGACATCCATCACATGCCCTAACAATCTGCTCTGCATCCTTGAAAGCTGTGAGCCAAAAGAATCCATGCCTAAATGCCTTGGCCACCAGAGACCTAGATGAAGCATGATGACCACAGTCCCCAGCATGTATCTCTTGCAAAATTTGCCTTCCTTCGACTGATGAAACACATCGCTGATAAACTCCAGAAACACTGCGCTTGTACAACTCACCATCAATTACTGCATAACCGAGTGATCTTCTGACAATTTGTCGCGCCATAACTTCATTACTCGGCAAATCTTCCTTATCATATAATCCAGATATGGTTCAGTCCACTCAGGAATCTCATGCAACGCTGCTACTAACTCGGAATCTTGATCTGGACTTTCATCTTCCTCTTCACCCGGAAGTTGGACTGATGGCTTCCATAACTCGTCCAGGAACACATTAGGTGGAACTGGCTCTCTACGTGATCCCAATCTTGACAAAGCATCTGCTGCCTCGTTTTTCCTTCTATCAATATGATCCACCTGGAATCCTGAAAAGAATCCAGCTGCTTCATCAACAGCCCTTCTGTAAGCCGCCATCTTCTCATCTTTCCTGTCCCAAGTCCCAGAAACTTGCTGCGCTACAAGATCCGAGTCACCAAAACACATGATCCTTTTGATGTTCATCTCCTTGGCAATGCGCAAACCATGTAACAAAGCTTCATACTCAGCAATATTATTGGTGCAATCAAAGTGAATCTGAAGAACATAACTCATCTTATCCCTTTGGGTGAAGTGAGAACCACTCCTGCTCCTGATCCCTCATACTGCTTGGATCCATCAAAATGCATAACCCATGACTTATAACTCGGCGCCTTGGGTGGTGCCGTGCTTAACTCAGTCCAATCATTGACAAAATCAATCAAGGCTTGTGACTTAATCGCTGTGCGAGGCTCATACTTGATGTGATAATCACCCATCTCAATCGCCCACTTGGCAATTCTTCCAGTAGCTTCAGTATTGCACACAATGTCTGCCAATGGTGCTCCACTCACCACTGTAATGGGGTGTTCTTGAAAGTAATGCTTCAATTTCCGACTGGCCATGAAAACGCCAAAAACTAACTTCTGCCACTGGGATACCTCTGTTTAGCCGGAGTCAAAACCTCACTGACATAATAAACCGGCCTTTGAACCAGATGCTCCTTTCCTTCTTCTTTTCGCTCCACCACAATAACTACACTAACTGCTCGGGAATTTGCAGCTATGTACAACAGCATGGGCTCCTTTGGAGCTGGAGCAGCTAAGATTGGTGCTTTCGATAATGTTTCCTTCAATGCCTCCAGGGCTTTATCAGCTTCCTCATCCCAAACAAATTTATCTGACTTCCTCAAGAGTCGGTATAAAGGAATTGCTTTCTCTCCCAGTCGGGATATGAACCTACTCAACGCAGCCACGCAGCCCGTGATCTTCTGGACTTCCTTCAATTCAGTCGGCTTTCCCAACCTATTGATTGCTGCTATCTTTTCCGGGTTTGCTTCAATCCCACGCTCGGACACAATAAAGCCGAGTAATTTTCCTGATGGAACTCCAAACACACACTTTTTTGGGTTAAGCTTCATCTGAAACCTCCTTAAGTTAGCAAAAGTTTCTCTCAAATCATCAATAAATGTCTCAGCCTTCTTTGTCTTGATCACCACATCATCAACGTACGCATGCACGTTCCGATCTATCTGCTTCTCAAAACAACTCTGGATGCACCTCTGATAAGTTGCTCCAGCATTCTTCAGTCCAAATGTCATGTTCTTGTAACAAAAAGCTCCAAATGGGGTGATAAATGATGTCTTCTCCCAATCTTCCTCTGCAAGCTTGATTTGATGATATCCTGAATATGCATCCAGGAAACACAAAAGATCACTACCTGCCACAGCATCTATGATTTGATCAATCCTTGGTAACGCAAACGGATCCTTCGGACAATGCTTGTTCAAACTTGTGAAATCAATACACATCCTCCACTCATTGTTCTTTTTCAACACTAAAACCGGGTTAGCCAACCACTTTGGATGTAACACTTCCATAATGAATCCTGCGGCGAGTAAACGAGCTATCTCTTCTCCTACAACCTTTCTTCTTTCCTCATTCAATCCCTGTTTAATCGGTCTTGCTTTAGGATCAACATGTAAGCGGTGCTCAGCGAATTCAGTCGGTATGCCTGGCATGTCACTAGGTTTCCATGCAAAGACATCCCGATTCTCACGGATGAATTCGATGAGCGCGCTTTCCTATTTGTCAGTCAGATTTGACCCGATAGAGAACTGCTTGGACGAATCACCCGGCACGAAGTCAATCATCTTGGTATCTTGAGCCGCTTTGAATTTCGCCCTCTCTTCGGTCATTGGTTTCTTCAAAATTGTCCCATCATCCGGGTTTGTGGTAGCTTTGTAGTAATTCAACTCCTCTTCCGCACAGGCTTGTTCTGCCATAACAGCATCACCTTCCTCACATTGTAACGCCAACTCACGACTGCCATTGACTGTGATAATACCGTTTGGACCTGGCATCTTCATCTTTAGGTACACATAACACGGCCTCGCCATGAATCTAGCAAAAACATTGCGGCCAAAGAGAGCATGATAAGGGCTCTTCAATTTGACCACCTCAAAACAAATCATCTCAGACCTGAAATTATCCTTTGATTCTCCAAACGCGACCTCCAATGTTATTGTTCCCTCTGGTCTTGCCGACTTTCCAGGGACAATACCATGAAAGATAGTACTGGAAGGGTGAAGCTGTTTGGCTGTGAAACCCATCCGGATGAATGTATCCCAATACAGAATGTTGATGCTACTACCTCCATCCATAAGAACCTTGTGTAAAATATAACCCGAAACCTGAGGTGCAACAACTAAAGCCAACGCTCCAGGTGCATCTACTCGGGCCGGGTGATCCTCTCTAGACCAAGTGATCGGATACTCGGACCACTTCAAATATCTCGGAACTGCGGGAAGAAGCGTTGACAGCTCTCTTCTTCAATTTCTGATCTCTCCGACTAGTGCTGGAAACTGTAATATGATACTGTCCTCGATTTAACTCCTTGGGGTTTTGCTGGAAACCTAACCCGGCTGGTCCGTTATCCGGGCCGGGTGGTCCTCCATTATTTCCTCCAGCTTGTGGTCCGTTGGCCGGGTTATTTCCATTACCCGGCCTCGGCCGTTTCCTCCCATACTCATCCTGGCAAACTCTTCGTTCTTCCATCTCTGAAGATCAACACACTGGGACAAAGAGTGATTTGCCGGTTTACCGTTCCTACTATGACGTGGACACGGCATGTTGAATGCTTCCTGGGGGTTAGCCGGTCCTCGGAAATTTCCCCTGTAATTGCCATTGTTGTTATTGCCTCGATAATTATCATCTCGCCGCTGAAACTTGTTATACCCGGTGTTTGTGTTTGCCACCAAATCTGAACCACCCTCGTGCTGCCTTTTGGAGTTATTCCCATTGTTACCATTGTGATTATTGTTCCGTTGTTGTTGTTGTTACCGTTGTTGTTGTGGTTCTTTCCTCCGTTGTTGACGTTTCCTTTTCCCTTATCTTCATCATCATCCCGGGTCTTGTCTGTGGATGCGTGCTTATGAGCCGCTTCCATCAGCTGCCCCATGGTGATGTTTCTGCTTCGCCAGTGGCCCTCAGTCGACCCATCTTCTGAATTACCGGGTCATATCTGCAGGTTTTCTCCATTGATGACACGGCCGCAGCTGGTGTAATTCCCTTTGATGAGTGAATGATGGCTGTAACTCGGCGCATCCAGTGACGCGCTGACTCGCCTTTCTTCTGGAAACATCGCTCCAAATCCTCTATAGTGAACAACTTCTCACACGTGCCCTTGAAATTCTTGACAAATAATGCCTTCAACTCATCCCAAGAATTGATAGATTTCTCGGGTAATCCATTGAACCATAACTTTGCTGCTCCTTCACTCATCATCAGGTACATGTATCTCGCGCACAAGTTGGCGTGGCATTGCGAATACTCATCGCCATCTCGTAACTGCTGAGCCATGTTTCTGGATCCATGCTGGGGTCATAATTCGTCACCTTGCTTGGCTCTTTAAACTTCTCAGGAAAAGGTTCACTCTTGATAGCATCTGAAAGACATTTAGTTCCAACCGGGTTAAGTAATGAAGAAACTAACGGCAAACCTGACCCGGTATTTGGTGTGTGCCCATCACTCCTGCTTCAGGTTGTCCTCCGGCTCCTCCGGCGACACCTAAAGCCGGGTTTGCGCTCGCCGCACGCCGTGCTCTTGAACTGTTGACAATCGCTTGGGCCACAGACTGGGCCGGGGCCGGTTGATGCGGCCTCGGCGCCGGCTGATTCTGAGCTGGCCTCTGCTGATGATGTCCCGAACGTTGAGGCTGCGGCGCCGGGTGACCTTGATTCTGCTGTCCGTTCCTGACGCCTGATCCGGCTGGCCTCGGTGTTTCTCCGTGATGACTCCGGTTAGCTCGGCTATTGTATGGTGTTGAATGTAACGCTCCACTCTTATCCGGCATGTTCCCTGCTGCGTGATCGCGGTTTTCAACATCTCAATTGCCCTGCGTGCTTGTTCTCCCTCTGGCGATTGATCAATCGGCATGCGGCATAATGCTAATGTTGCTGCGTACACGTTATCAGCCGGATTTGAGTAGTGACCCTGGGCGTGTGGAACCGATCTGCTGGTGGTGGCATACCACCCGCAGCTGCTGTGTTCTGATTTTGCTGAGCTCCAGCCCGAGTGTTGGGTGGCACCCCGTTTCCTCCCTGATTTGCTCTAACCATGATTCCATGCCCGATTCCAACCGGCGCTGGCTCAGGCCGAGTGACATTGGGAGCTCCGTTTGGTGATGCAAAGTTCAATCTTGTTGGATCTAAGGTCATGCCTGGCATCACCCGGGTCTGGAGCCTCCTCTGATGTACTGCTGTAAGATCTTCATGGCGATTCTGCACTGTTATCCTTTCTTGCTCCACACGGGCTCGATCCCGTTCTATCTCTTGTTGCTCATCAAACATGCGCTGCTGCTCCGCCAATAAAGCCTTCTGTTGATTCTCCAGCGTGATTCGTAACGTATCCAATTGCTGCGCCCGGGTTGCTGCGTTATCTGGTGTGATTGGGGTGGTAACTATTGCAGCGTCAAAGTCCAAGGGCCTCAAAACTGGTGGAATTTCCATCAAAACCGGCTGTTCCGAGCCATCACCCGGTTGAAAGGTCGGATGACGCTGAACTCTTTCTCTGTTTTCTCTGGCCGCGCGCGTGCATCGTCCTCACTTACATAGTTTCTGTCCCATCATTGCGTTCATCAGGGTGTACACCGTAGCGTGCTTCATGGTCCTTGGCCCGACTCATAATCTTCCTCATCAGCCACGTACCCAAATCTCTCGTCAAACAACGGTAAGATCGATTCAGTATCTGTATCCAAATCTTCCTCACGTCGGCACTCTGGCTCGCAAGCCTGGATGTCCGACTGATGTTCGAAACCTCCTGTTCCGACTGACTCTTCTCCATCAGATTGAACGATGGTGGCTGCCCCTGAAACGGAGTCGCACATAACCTCGTCATCAATTTGCTGAGTTGCATTAACCATACCTACGAAGACGTTGATCCGACCGAACGGGATCACCCGGCCGGTTTCCAGCAGATCTGCTTCTTCCTTCCAGCCGGAATCATCGACGATGCGCTTTCCGTGCCGATCCATCCTGACCTCGCCGATCGCGAGGTTCTCATCCCTCGCAGAGCTTCTCCCTTGATGAGGACAGCTTTGGTCATGGGCCCCACGGTGGGCGCCAACTGTCGTGGGGTTATCACGGCAGATGTTACCATAGGGTAACTTGATGATTGGGCAAGGCGCCTTGGTCCTTCAGGAGATTGTCACGCTCGTTGGGGAAAAGGGTTTACCCAGGTTCAGCCTCTCCATTGGAGATAAAGACCTACTTCCTGCTTCTATGTTATTGATCTCGAGGTCTCGATAACTCGGCTACGACAACAGAGCCGGGTTACGAGACAGGTTACAAGGGTTTCGCTTGATAGCGGTGATATCGAACTAGGGCTTAAGACTTGTCTATCTATGTTCTGGGAGCCCGTTTATATAGACGCCGAGTCTCCCGAACTAACAATGAATACCGAGTTACATACAAGCCCGGAGTCCTACTCTAGGTTCTCCTTGACCTTCCGTAGCCTCCAAGTCACCCGGTTCCCAACTATCGTGGGGTTATCACGGCAGATGTTACCATAGGGGGACTTGATGATTGGGGCAAGGCGCCTTGGTCCTTCAGGAGATTGTCACGCTCGTTGGGGGAAAAGGGTTTACCTAGGTTCAGCCTCTCCATTGGAGATAAAGACCTACTTCCTGCTTCTATGTTATTGATCTCGAGGTCTCGATAACTCGGCTACGACAACAGAGCCGGGTTACGAGACGGGTTACAAGGGTTTCGCTTGATAGCGGTGATATCGAACTAGGGCTTAAGACTTGTCTATCTATGTTCTGGGAGCCCGTTTATATAGACGCCGGGTCTCCCGAACTTACAATGAATACCGAGTTACATACAAGCCCGGAGTCCTACTCTAGGTTCTTCTTGACCTTCCGTAGCCTCCAAGTCACCCGGTTCCTTCCTGCACTCGGACTCTAGTTCTTCTAGATCCTTCCTTCTAGGGACGAGTCATGTTAGGCATATTGGCCCAGCTATAACCCGGCCCATATCTTGCACACATCACTCGGACCAGTCCTTGGGCCGTCCGACTAATTCTTCCTTGGTCGTGAGTATACCGGGTTATTATCCCCCAACAGGTAGTTCATCATTGTTAGTTCGTTTCCTCCGATCAGACTGACCTCTGCTGCAAAGATTCGCAAGAAATCTTCCGGATCAGTAGTGCCGTCGTAAGCTTCATGGAAACCATAGCGATACCGATGGCGTTGCATTGGCCTCCGTAGCCAAGGGACCAAAGCCGTCCATTCGCTGCAGTCATCAAGCTCTTTTTCCACAATTTCTTCCTCCCATTGAGGCTCTACAGCAGGGAACTTCTGCATCAAGGCTACCAATCGATCAAGCCGCGCGACCCCGAACTATAGTTAAAGCGACTCCAAAGCTTCGTTTGGAGGGTGCTGCAATAGAATCCTAGCGGCTGCTACCGCTTCCCTAGGATCCTTGATCCCAAATAATGACTGAGCTCCCCCTAGATCTGATTCTCTAGGAAGTTTTTCAATTCCTCCTCTGAACTGCGTAACCCTCTTTGGATCTGACAATTGCCGGGGGCAGTCCATAGGATCTGCTGCCGCTGTTCCTTTGCTTATGTTGCTTTTGGCTAGAAGCTCAACCAAGTAGCCTGAGATCTAGACTTTCCGTTCTACTTTGCTGACAGAAAATCCGACATCGGGGGGACAAAGTGTGGTTGTGGGCAGAGACCAACTCACAATGGGATTCAGAGAACTTCCGTGGGGTCGTTCACTTCGTGTGGGTTGATGAGCCCCCGGGCTTGGATGGGCCACGATCTCGGAACTCGGCGCCGAGCCATCAGCCGAATCAGCCCTAAGGATGTCCAGGGGATCCGTAGGTTGGGGTTAAGATGAGCGTGTTGCAGGATAGCTCGCAGCAGGGCCCGCGAATCCCGAGGGTATGGTCGATGTAGCCCTTGTGAATGACCCAGCCAAGCTTGTCCTTCCCGTTGCCTCAGCAAGGCCTGCCTTTCTTGCCGAAGAACTTGGAATCTCCACCTCCTCCTGCTGGAGGAGATTCGCCTGGCTCGCACACGCGCAGCGAGAATCGCCAGAATGCTTGCGCCCCCTACCTGGCGCGCCAGATGTCGTGCTGGAAATCATGAACACCGGAGGTCGTGAGACCCCCTTTTAGAGATTCGGTGAGGGGCACAAGGAGGATCTGGACGAGCAAGTGAGCGCTGCGGAAAGTAGAACACACAAGAAGTTTACCCAGGTTCAGGCCGCTCGGAAGTGTAACACCCTACTCCTGCTGGTTTGGATATATGGTGGTGATAGGCGTATCCGGGCTACAAAGATGCGTTCCCGGGTACTCTCTCAAGAATGAGCTCTCTAGATCTGATCTACCTAGCTAGCTTGTGTTCCAAGATGCACTACTAGGGAAAAGCCTATCAGTGGCGCACCAAAATATGCTATCAGTGGCGCACTAATGGTGCGCTGCTAAACTTGCGCCACAGGTAACTCATTTATCAGTGGCGCACCTTTCGGTGCGCCACTGATAGCTGATTCTGGTGCGCCACTGGTAAGCTGTGGTGGGCACACGGATGGCTCACTCGTGCCACATTATCAGTGGCGCACCAGAAGGTGCGCCATAGGTAAGTTTCATGGTGCGCCACAGATAATATGCCCAGTGCGCCACCGATAAGTCCTTGGTGCGCCACTGGTATACTTTTGCAATTCTTTTTTAAAATGCACCGTATTTCGTATTTGCACAGGTATATATGTTGCACAGGTATACAGTACACACATGCAGTAAACAGTTTTTGAATAACACAAGTTCATCACATATGATATTAGAATACATACATCACATGGTTATGAATAATACAAAGTGTTCCTCACCAAGTTCACCACACATTTGATACTAGATAACATACTTAGAAAACTCGAAACAGCAGCAACAATTTTCTGAATAACGTTTACAAGACACAAATAAAAGTTGCGACCATCACTGCTTCTTCTTGCTCGCTTTCTTTTTTGGCAACGGCGGGAAAGGGTCCGTGCCATTTAGAGTGTTGAATGGCCTGTAGTCACCCTGATCTTCTGAGCGTCTTTCAACGTCGGCGTTAGCTGGCGGAGAACCGTAGTAGAATAGCCCCTCCTTACGGAGAACATCGCCGTTGATTGTTGTCGCAATCGTATGCTGGATGCGAACGAATTCAAGTCTGTGATGCGAATCAGTGGCTTCCGTCATGTTCTTCAGGCACCATGTGCGGAGTTGCCCTGGCAACTGTAGTTGCTGCATATCCCTTACATACTCCCGGATGAGCATTAAGACGTAGAAGGCGTCCAGCTTACTGCTTTCCGGCTGCGTGACGGATTTGAAATCTGTTTTGTGGCCGAATACCAGCTTTCCTTCTTTAACATATTGTCTCTCCACCGGGTACCCATGGAAGGCGCATCCGGTGAGAGCCTCATCCATAACATTCCTGATGGGTCTATGGAGGTTATGCCGAACGGGTATACCTGCCACGGTGGATAAAACCTGGCCCACCAAGGAGGCCCATCAGATAAAGCCGGAGGGCTTAATGGAGAAGGCCTCATGGGCTTAGGCGCAAGGATAAGCTCTGGGCTGGCTTAGTGAAGTCCAAGACGAAGGCCTGGCTGCGTTCGCCTTAGGGAGCAAGTTAGGGTTTGTTACCGTGTTAGTCTAGGACTCGTGATCTAGGTCGGTTAAGGCTTTCCTTGTAGGGGAAGGCTTGGCGCCTTTATAAGCCAGCCTTCCAGCAGCCTTAGGGCACGCATACAATCTCATTGTAACCTGTACACATATTCTCCTTGAGTGAATTATAGCAGCACGTAGGATCTCGCCACCGTCGTGAGATCCGAAGCTGGGTAAGATCGTGTGTGCAATCCCGTCACTGGAACCCTCTACGTTCTTCCCCACCTCCTCTACGGTACGTATGAATCCATATAGTAGTTCCGCGTTACCAATACCTCGACAGTTGGCGCCCACCGTGGGGCCCAAGGCGTCGGGAGTTTTGTTTCAGGCGGGAGCATTGGGCGAGATCGGCAAGACTATGGCAGTTGGTCGCGCCCGCATCATCAACAACTTTGGGTGCATCGAAGACGACGGGTCCTACGTCCCAGCAAACGACGCACTGGTGTCAAGCTTCGTCGTCCCCTTCGGCACCATCAACATCTTCATGGGTTTTACGGCTGAGGCGTATGGATTCCCCAGGGGATCCGCCGCCTTTTGGCCCACCCACCACCCCATCGATTATGCAATCGAGCAACAACACAGATCGGATCAGGCCTTTGTCTATCGCGATCTGAGTGACTCTGATACCCAAAGCGATTCTGACTCCAGCTCTTATGAGCTTATGGAGCCCGCCTCTCGCTTTGTCGGTGTCATTGACGCATCTGGCCCTAAGCCGGCCGAATCTGACCCTGAGTCAATATTACCTGCCTTACAGACAGGAGCAGACTCAGAAGCCGGATCTGATGGCACCGCTCCAATGGCGGAAGATTCAGATCTCGATGAGCATAAGGAGGAAGACTTTGCAGCACAGGTTGCCGCGCGAGGCTATGGCTCATCCGATCCAAACGAAGTCTTAATGACTTTCCCGGCACAGATAGCTAAGGATGGTGCGGCCGCGGCTAAGCCAGACGAGGCTGAAGTTTCCTCTAGCATCAAACACATTGGTGACAAGGCGGAAAAGCCAGAGGATGTGCTGGACCCTAAAAGGCCTCCCCCGGCTACGCCTATTGAAGAAGACCTGGAGCGGTCAAAGGAGGAACACATGCGCGCATTGGAGCTCCTCAAAACACCTTTGGGACCAAATCCAACCGCGGTTGAACTTGAGGAAAGACGGAAAGCGCTCCTGGCTGAGACTGAAGTCAACATCAAGTATAAGTTGTCCCTCCTGAACAAGGAAAAAGAGTTAATCCTAGTTGGAAAGGCTCTAGAAGAGGAAGAGTACCAGCGTGAGCGCGATGTTGAGAAATTCCGCAAAATACGAAGTATACGTGACCCTCTTCTGCATCGGGATCTGCAGGGAAACTTCGAGAAGACTTCTGCCCAAAAGCCTTTAAAGCCTTGGCAGAAATACTCTTTCAGAGTTAACCCTGATGGAGTCATATTCTTCTCCACCCCGGCCAAAAACCTAGAGGCGGCCAGGGAAATCATGGGAGACGAAGCAGTCCCAATTGAAGAGCGCCACCATTATTCTAAAATGCTCATCGAAAAGGCGGTAGAGCAGCAGGCTAAGGCGGACTCAAACTCAAAACTGGCGGACGATACGCGTCTTTGCAAGACAGCCGTTGCCGGCGGTGGAGATCCAGAGGAACCAGCTGGTTCCAGTAGCCATGGCAATAAGGGTAAGAACCTAGGAAGGACAAAGTTCCTGACAAACACAGGGATGAGTCAAAGACTGGGTCCAATCGCCATAGTGACAAAGGCAAGGACGACCACCGGCAAAAGGATAACACACGCCATAAGAAGAATGATCCGCCTCGCCGTGAAAGAGATCAAGACAAGGGGAAGGACGCACGGCGTGGGAGTGACCGGCTTAACATGCCACCTCCGCCCGCAGCACGGGCAAGAGACGAAGGAAATAGGGGCAACAGAGATCCGCCTCAAAGGCGATCTCGCTCCCGCTCCCCTCATCGCCAAAGCCGTCAGGAGGAGCCAAGGCGTAGCCAATCCAACAAAGGGCCAGCCAGGGAAAACACTCATATCTCAGACGCCCGCATCCGTCTCGATGAGATTAAAGCGGCCAAAGAGGAGTCTTACCTGGGCCCTGTGTGCTTTGGACCGGCGATTCGCAAGGTGCAACTCCCATCCTCGCTAGGCAATGTCAAGAAAATTGTGGACAAGTACAATGGCATTGACAAACCGGACATATGGCTGCCTGATTACATCCACGCCGTTGGTATTAATGACGGTGATTACAATGCAGCTGTACGTTTTCTTCCACTCATGTTGGAGGGAACAGCCCGGTTGTGGATCGACACTTTGCCAGAAAAGAGTATCCACAATTGGCAAGACATGCAGAAAACATTCATGCAACACTTCTCATGCACATACAAACGTCCAAAGGCTTACTCAGATCTACTAAAGTGCGCTCAAGTGGAGGGGGAGTCAAGCAGAGCTTTCATAGCTCGATGGACAGAGACAAAGAATGCATGCGAAGACGTTTCTGAGATCCAGGCCATACATGCTTTTATGAACAGCCTGAAGAAAGGCAACATGATGAGATATATGTTGGCCAGCCAAAACATCAAACACCTCGGCGAGCTCTTAGACAGCGCGAACAATTACGCTGCAGCAGAAGACGACGCTCGAGCTGACGACGGCGATCTGCGCATGGACATAGCTGTTAACCCGGAAAAGCGAAACAACAATCAAAGCCGGAAAAAGAAGGAAGCCAACGATGCGCCAGGACCATCAAAGGAGGTAGCCTTTGCCAATAAGAAGGGTGGCCAGAGCGGGGCTAGCAGATGGCAGAAGAAGAGCGATGACAGTCAAGGGTCAAGACCCATTAAAATCACCTATGACGACATCAAAGATGAACCTTGTGCCCATCATAGCAAGCTTGGCAAATGCACCCATACCAACAGGCAGTGCCGCCTTAACGATGATATCAAGAAGGATCCGACGCTGGCTTCAAGGCAAAACAGTTCAAGCGCAAGAACCGTAAAGACAAGAAAGAGCAGAAGGACAACGAGGAAAGTGCTTCGGAGCCGGAAGATCAGGAGCCAAAGCACAAGAGGAGCAACAAGTTTCCAAGGGTCGAAACAAGCCTTGTCACTTCCTTGCCACTCCTTCGGCCAAAAAGGAAAAGGCAGCCTGGAGGGAACTCAATGCCACTATGCCAGCGGTTCCCCAGTATCTCAACTGGTCCGAGCACCCCATTACATGGGACCGCAACGATCATCCTGATCATATTCCACAGAACCCAGGGAATTACGCGCTCGTTGTAAACCCAATTGTGCAGCAATGCAGGCTTTCTAAGGTGCTTATGGATGGAGGGAGTAGCATCAACATCCTCTATCTTGAAACCTTAAAGCGCATGCGCCTTTCTGAGACACAGCTAAAACATAGCACAGTCAAGTTTCACGGCATAGTGCCAGGCAGGCAGGCCAGTTCTATGGGAACAATCGTCTTAGACGTCACCTTCGGTGACGAAACAAACTATAGGACTGAGGAAGTTGCCTTTGAGGTGGTGGAATTCAAAAGTGCGTATCACGCAATCTTTGGCCGCCCAGCCTTTGCCAAATTCATGGCACGCCCGTGTTACATCTACAGCAAGCTCAAAATACCTGGACCAAACGGCGTCATCACGGTCAATGGCGACTTCAAGAAGGCGAAGGAATGCGAAGCAGGAAACGCCGTCTTAGCAGAAGCAGTCATCAGCAAGGAAGAGCTGGAGCAGTACAAGAAAGAAGTTAACACCAATGAAATGCCGGATGGTAAAAGCCTCCTTGCGCCTCGGATGTCACTTTCAAGGCCAGCTCAAACTCGAAGAAGATCGTGCTGGACAACGCGATGCAAGCAAGACGACGAACATAGGCCGGACCTCAGTGACGCATAGGAAGGCGCGCTCGTCAAGTTCCTCCGTGAGCAACGGGATATTTTTGCATGGTCACCATCAGACATGCCAGGAGTACCCCGGGAACTTGCCGAGCACAGCCTTAATGTCGCCAAAGGTGCCAAGCCAGTAAAACAAGGTCTTCGTCGCTTCGGTCCAGAGAAGAAAGCAATAGGAAAAGAGGTAGCTCGGCTTAGTGCCGCTAATTTCATTAGAGAGGTTATCCACACAGATTGGCTAGCAAATCCTGTATTAGTACCTAAGAAGGACGTGAAAGACTTGCGCATGTGCATAGATTTCACCGGCTTAAACAAAGCCTGTCCTAAAGACCCCTTCGCATTGCCGCGAATTGATCAGGTCGTAGATGCTGTATCAGGTTCTGAATTACTATGCTTTTTGGACGCTTACTCTGGCTACCACCAAATTAAGATGAAGGAGTCTGATCAAATTAAGACTTCCTTCATCACACCTTTCGGAACGTTTTGCTACATAACTATGCCTTTCGGGCTTAAAAACGCTGGCTCAACGTACCAACGGTGCATACAACGTTGCCTACACGATCAAATAGGCCGCAATGTTCACGCTTATGTCGATGACATTGCCGTTATGTCGCGAAAACGCGGCGATCTCATCGTTGACCTTCAAGAAACCTTTGATAACTTAAGAAAATATAACATGAAGCTAAATCCGGGAAAATGCTTTTTTGGCGTCCCAGCAGGAAAACTTTTAGGCTTCATTGTTTCAGAAAGAGGTCTTGAGGTTAACCCAGAAAAGATTCGAGCTATCATGGACATCAAAAAGCCTACTTGTCTTAAAGATGTCCAAAGGCTCACAGGATCTGCAGCAGCTGTAAGCCGATTTATTAGTAGGCTGGGGATAAAGCTTTACCCCTATACAGGTTGTTGAAGAAAACTAAGACGTTCGTCTGGACTGAAGAGGCAGATGCAGCCTTAGCACAGTTAAAAGACGCCTTAGTTTCAGCACCAATATTAGCGTCTCCTCTACCACAAGAGCCGATGCTACTTTACATGGCGGCTACCAACTAGTTATTAGTGCAGTGGTTGTTGTTGAGCGAAAGGAAGAGGGCAAGGAGCTACCGGAACAAAGGCCGGTATATTATATCAGCGAAGTCTTCTCCGAATCCAAACAACGATACCCTCACTATCAGAAGCTGGCTTATGGAGTTTTCTTCGCAGCCAGAAAATTACGCCATTATTTCCAAGAGCACCCAATCACGGTAGTCAGTAAGGCGCCATTGGGTGACATTATAAACAACACCGATGCCACTGGACGTGTGGCTAAGTGGGGAATTGAATTGGCAGCCTTCGACATCCAGTACAAGCCACGTACAGCCATCAAATCCCAGTCTTTAGCTGATTTCATCGCAGACTGGACAGAAGCAATGGATGAACTTCCCCTCCCTGACGAGAATATTGGGTTATGCACTTTGACGGCTCCAAAATGTTGCAGGGATCGGGAGCTGGCGTGGTACTGAAGAACCCTAAAGGAGACAAGATGTGCTATGTCTTGCAGATACACTTCAATGCCACTAATAATGTTGCAGAATACGAGGCTCTGTTGCATGGATTGCACGTCGCAAAGGATTTGGGCATTAGCCGTCTTTTGTGCTATGGCGATTCAGACCTCGTTGTTCAACAATTAGAAGGGGCATGGGACGCGAAGAGCCCTACAATGGCTGAATACCGACGCACGGTAGACGAGTTTGGTCGGTGTTTTATCGGCTTAGAAGTCAAGCATATCAAAAGGGAGGAAAATGAAGCAGCGGACGCCTTAGCCAGAATGGGCTCGAAAAGATCGAAGGTGCCCTCCGATATATTTTTGGAGCACCTGTACGTGCCGTCTATTAAAGGCGGAGATGAGGATGACCCCATGGCTTCGCAGTCTGTTTCCGTCATGCTGGTGAAGCCAGATTGGACACAGCCCTACATAAATTTCCTCCTTAACAAGGAAGAGCCAGAGGATGAAGTATTAAGGCGGCAAGTTGTGCGCAGAGCTAAGGCATACACAATAATAAATGGAGAGCTATACAAGCGGAGTACCACAGGTGTATATCAACGATGCGTTTCGCCGGAAGAAGGACAGGAGATACTAGAAGAGATCCATGGTGGATGTTGCGGTCATCATGCCTCTGCCCGAGCAATTGTCGCCAAAGCTTTTAGACATGGATTCTACTGGCTCACAGCAAAGCAAGACGCAGAAGAACTCGTCAAGAAATGCGTTGGATGCCAAAAGTATGCAAGACAGCCAAAGATGCCAGCCCAGGATTGCGCACCATTCCAATCACGTGGCCATTTGCGGTCTGGGGACTGGACATGGTAGGTCCATTCAGGACTGCGCGAGGCGGCGTCAAACATCTCTTAGTTGCGGTGGATAAATACACCAAGTGGGTTGAAGCTAAGCCCATAAAAAAGCTTGATGGGGCAACAGCCAAGAAGTTCGTCATTGAGGTTATAACGAGATTTGGCGTCCCCCACAGTATCATTACGGACAATGGGACAAACTTCGCCGTAGGGAGCTGGCAAAGTACTGTGGTGAAGTTGGTATTCGTTGGACTTAGCATCTGTGGCTCATCCACAATCGAATGGCCAAGTTGAGCGAACCAACAGTATAATTCTACAGGGAATAAAGCCAAGATTAGAGGTGCCTTTGCATAGAGCAGCTGGAGCATGGGTAGAAGAATTACCTGCTGTCTTATGGAGCATACGCACAACTCCAAGCAGTGCAACAGGCTACACCCCTTTCTTTCTCATATATGGCGCTGAAGCGGTACTCCCAACCGATGTCCTGCACGACACGCCTCGTGTAACAGCCTACGTCGAAGCAGACGCAGAAGAAGCCGACAGGACGGCTTAGACCTTCTCGAAGAAGAGCGTGAGATAGCGCTTCAGCGCTCCGCCATTTATCAGCAGAACATGCGGCGTTACCACAGTCGCAAGGTAAGACGGAGATCGTTTCGAGAAGGCGATTTGGTGCTTCGCCTTGTTCAGCAAAAGGAGCACAAACTATCTCCCATATGGGAAGGACCCTTCGTTATCAGCAAAGCGCTTAAGAACGGGGCATATTATCTTGTGGACCTCCGTGATATCGAGAAGAAGAAGAAAAGAGGCCGCAAAAGGAAAAGGAACGAAGAAGCAGTGCTCAAGGAGACGAAACGTCCTTGGAACATTGAGCAGCTACGTCCTTTTTACACTTAGCAATTCTATTGTAATCACACCATATATGATTATGAAATAAAAGTCTTTGGTTCCCTCAATTATTTTTATGCATGAGTTCTCGCCGTCTTTTATTTCCATTTGATCATATATTTCGATAAAAATATCAATGTTAACCCGAATTGGCTCCGTGCTTGTGGTTACTCACATGATGCTTTTGCCTTAAGGCCTTACAAAAATTAAAATTGCATCCGTCTAAGGTATTTATCTGATCGCGTATATGCTGGCTTGTCTTAGTAGATGCTTTACGCACCAAAAGCCGGCGCCGTTTCTGTGTTTAAACAGTTTGGTTACTAACCCTGTTGCCAGCGAAGTGTTCCGTGCTTAGGTTCTGCCAGCATACGAAAAGGCTAAAGCATATAAGCCAGAAAACTTGAAGACGGATAAGGAGCATAGTTTGCAAGCCTTTTAAAAATAAGTGCATGCGTTGCAAAACAAACATGTTCAACAGATAAAAAGGCTCCTGCCATTACAAAACATAACTTAACAAGTCTTTTGTGCCATCTTTCATGACACGCTTAATGCAAAGTTTTTCCTGCATCTTATGCAGGGGACTGAGGAGGCGAAGACGCAGGGGACTTGGATGGATCCAGCGTAGCTTCAGACTCGCCTTCTTCTTCTTCTTCTTCTTCTTCGTCTTCTGACTCATCGCCATTGCCAGTGGTGGGTGCTTCGGCTTCGTCATCAGACACGTCGTCAGGACGGGGAGGCACAGGCTTCTTGGAGAAGAAGATAGCCAAGTCTACCATCTCCGCAACGGCTGAGGCAAAGCCAGAGACAGAGGCATAGACCTTTTCTTTGATGAGCTCGTTGCCGTCTCTGTCCTGGCTGGGAAACACTTGATAACGCGCCACATGTTGACTTCGGGGTAGTGGCCGCGAACAAGTCCTAGAGCAAGTTTTGCTCCGCCTCTAGCTGCTGAGCGAAGACGCTCCACCACCTCTGGGACGCAGTTCTGAAGAAGTGGCAGCAAGTTGCTGGTGTTTGTCACTTGGGGCAGCTGTTTTGGGAAGATGTTGGCGACAACGTCTCTTCCCGCAGCATACAGCCCTGACACAATTTCGCCACACTCCAAGATAAGCTCCAGGCGCGTCTCAGAGGTAAGCCTTTCCCCAAACCCAGCTGGAACTGTGGAAAGGAGGAATGAAAAAAGTTAAGGCGCTGAAGTGTTGGAACAAAGGCAAAAAGTGACAGAAAGGCGAAAGTAAAAGAAGAGAGGCTTACTTAGCAGTTTCTCGTCAATGGCGGTGCTCTCATCAGCTTGGCGTTCAAGACGACCTTGTAAGCTCTGGATTAGGAGCCCATCCTTTTCAGCCTGTCGCTGCAGTTTCAGAAGTTCTGCCTTCAGTTTGTTTGCCCTTCAGCGGCGCTGTCTTGGACGGCTTTAAGATTGGCCTCGGCCGTCTTTCGGTTCTCCTCCAGTTGCTTAAACAAGGCGGCATTTTCCCGCCTCACAACTTCTATATCGCCAGTCTCGCTGACGATCTGTTTTGCCTTCGCCACAACAGCTGTGAAAGACACATTGCATGTGTTGAGCATCTTATGCCTTCAAATGAATTAAACACAATGCATGTGAAAGAACATTTACCTTCGTTCGCCTTATTTTTGGCGACGGCTTGCTTGAGCACTTGCCTTTGGTTACTCAGGGAGTACCACAGATCGCACGTAAGCTGCTCGCTGCTCTGCTAAGGCAAGGGCAGTAGTAAGTAACAAAGGTAAAGACAATAAAGTATAGCTACAAGGGCTTGGGGACTGAGTCTTTATCAACATTAAAGAAAGGCCATTACGTCGGCTTAGTCAAAGCACAACGTAATGCCCGGGGACTAGTATGTACATAAAGACGGAATGTTTACCTGCATCATGGCCTTCAAGGCTTTGTAGCTCTTCTTCATTGTGACGTACAGCTCGTCACAATTATCTTCCAGGTTCAAGATGGTCAATGTTGGCCAACTGGCCTTAGCTTCGGAGGCGGCTCGTTACGCTCCTTCTCATCGGCAAGCATGGCGGCGATGTTGGGTAAGATGTACCCCTCGTCGTCAAAAGCTCTTGCTTCACCATGTTGCGGATAGCTTCACGAGTGATGGGCTCGTTCGGCTCTTCTGACTGAATTACCGCCGCCTTCCCGGCAGCGGCAGCCCTGGCCAACTTTTCAGTTTCCGTCTTATCAGGAAAGACGGCTGAGTCCAAATCTATATGATGATCTCAGATGGGCCTGGGGATGTCTCTTGTTGAACGGAGGGAGTGGGGGGAGCGATGGCCGGAGAAGGCTCAGTTTTCCTTTGCCTGGAAGAAATTACTTTCTTCCTCTTGAGAGGTGCAGTTGGTTTGATCCTGCAAATCACATACAAAATAAGATAACATTCATAGACATTGTTCGCCTTACTAAAGAAATTGAGGTTCGGCTTACTTCTGTACTGGAGCATTGAAGGCCGCATCTTCATCGTCCTCAATGTCGAGCACTTCGGCGTTAACAGGGATGGCTTTCTCACGCTTCCGCCTTTCTGCTGCTGAAGTTGCTGCAGTAGCTCCTGAAGCCTTTCGTTTCCGAGTCTTTGGGGCTCGGGTGCCGCTTCAAAAGGGCGAGCTGAAATCAAAAGTAGTGTTAGTAAGGCAAACATTGTGGAAGTGTAAAAACAGTAATGGTAAATGCCTTACCTTGGAGCCGGGTTGGCGGCTGTGTACATAGGACGCTGCTCTGTGAGCTGGATCCTTTCCTTGGCAATCCTCTTAAAGCGATACACGAGGGCGTCTTGCGTAAGGTCGCTCTCACTAACACGGAGGGGATCTTTCTTCTGGTCCGTGTAGTGGCACAAGAGGCCTTTGCGATCTTTCAAAGGCTGGATTCGCCTTGACAACCAACATAGGATGGTGTCTGCGCCCGTGAGTTTGGGCACAGCAGTCTTTGTTAAGTACTCAATCCGCCTTTGCATGCGACGGAGGTTGTCAGGAAGGACCTTCAGCGGTTTTCGCCCCAAGAGAGGCGGGGCTCCGCAGGCAAAGGAGAAAAGCGAGGAAGTCCTATGTCTTTGCCTACTGGCGCCATGTCTTTGCAGTAGAAGAAGGAGCTATTCCAGCCTTTAATGGAATCTATTTTTGGCGCCTTAGGATACCAGTCTCTGCCTCTACGAAGGTTGATGCTAACTGTTCCTAAGGAAAGCAGTTCTTCCTTCTCTGTTTGGCGCTTGCAGGTAAAGCAGTACTTGAAGAATTCTAAGCTGGGCTCTATGCCTAGGTATCCTTCGAATAAAGCCATAAAGCCAGCTATGTACAAGATACTATTGGGGCCTACGCTATGAGGCTGAAGGCCATAGTAGTCTAAGACTGATTGGAAAAAAGGATGCGGAGGCAAAGACAAACCGCGAAGGAGATGTGAGACGAGGAGCACTCGTTCATCGCCGGCGGGATCTGGAGCAGGGTGGCCGTACGCTGACCGCCAGTGGCAGTTCTCCTTTGGTGGGAGGATGCCCTCTTTTGCAGCTGCGTGAGGTCCGCGTCGGTGATGGTGGAAGCCGCCCAGTTGCGGGATGATGCTTCCTCTCCCTCCTCCTCTGCCTCCGCCGCATCGCCCTCATCGGAGGGCTGGGCATTCTTCTCTGCTTCAATGGGGTGGCCGCAGAACTTGTCGCGCTGCCGCGCGAGATGCAGATGCATCCGCGGTGCTCGATCCCCTCATGGCCAGATCTTGTCCTTCCGTCGCCGCCGACGCCGCCGCCGTTGCCGCTCCCGCGGTCACATCGGAGCTCTCCATGGGTGGGTGCGCAGGTGGTGGTGGTGAGCTCGCCGGAGTTCAGATGGGATGGGCGCGAGGAGGACGATGAACAGGGAAATGAACCAGATGGAGAAAATCAGTTCCCCTTTTATGGGGGCCGTGCGCCGCGATTAGTGCGGTGAGATAACGTCCGCGCGATTTTCGCCACGCGTCCCGCAACGGTCAGATAATGGGCATCTTCTCCCGCACGCCTCGGAGATCGTGTGCAAAAATAGCAGTAATGGCGTCACAACGTCTCTTTGCTTGTCCAGACTGTCGTGGACTGGCTTTGACTACGGTGACGTCATGACAAGACTCGACGCTGACAGAATCTTTCTGCCAGATTGTTCAAAGTGCAGGAGAGTTCGGCTTAATCCTTAAGGCAGACTGAATGTCTCATTTTGGAATGCTCCAAGCTCTTCTGTCCGCCTTGCGCAAAGGCGAAAGCCCGTGTTTCACAAAGACGGCAAACGAAGAACTTAAACCTTTCCGGGGACTACTGTGGAGGTTATGCCGAACGGGTATACCTGCCACGGTGGATAAAACCTGGCCCACCAAGGAGGCCCATCAGATAAAGCCGGAGGGCTTAATGGAGAAGGCCTCATGGGCTTAGGCGCAAGGATAAGCTCTGGGCTGGCTTAGTGAAGTCCAAGACGAAGGCCTGGCTGCGTTCGCCTTAGGGAGCAAGTTAGGGTTTGTTACCGTGTTAGTCTAGGACTCGTGATCTAGGTCGGTTAAGGCTTTCCTTGTAGGGGAAGGCTTGGCGCCTTTATAAGCCAGCCCTCCAGCAGCCTTAGGGCACGCATACAATCTCATTGTAACCTGTACACATATTCTCCTTGAGTGAATTATAGCAGCACGTAGGATCTCGCCACCGTCGTGAGATCCGAAGCTGGGTAAGATCGTGTGTGCAATCCCGTCACTGGAACCCTCTACGTTCTTCCCCACCTCCTCTACGGTACGTATGAATCCATATAGTAGTTCCGCGTTACCAATACCTCGACAGGGTCCATAGTCTTTCTTCTTATGATGCCTCCCCGAGTCCAAATAAATGGCCTCCGACCTTTTTGGAAAGGCAACAATGAGGACACAGTATTTGTTCCTGCAAAAGGAGACCATCATACTCAAATTAACCATTGTATGGACAAAACTCGACGAAAAGCATGTAATGGCGGCTAGCGAATGACTTACTCGGGAAAGTATGGCATTAGAATGGCTCTCTTGTCCTGATGCTGTATGAAGAATTTTTTTATGTAGAGCGCCGCTTCTCGCGGACCATCACTGTGGTTCAGGCAGCCCTCTTGCAGGTGGTAGGGGTCCATTATCGCTATGAGCTTGGTTTCCTCTTTCATAAGCTGGTACTGCATATTGAGACATAGCAGGCGGACGAAGCATATGGGGAGTCGTTTCATATGGTACATGTCGAAGATCTCTTCAAATCTAACAAAGAACACATCCGCGGGGTATTCATCGGCATAGCCAAGGTTCTTTGGTACCTTTACCGGGTAAAGAGGGTATAGTGGATTTGAGGAGCTGAGAAGAAGTTTCTCCACACGATGAATACCTTCATGGAGACTCCTCATATCTCCCTTAGTAGTTTCGATAGTCTCGGCGGCAGGATCGGTTTAGCCAACTGATGAAACGAATGCCATTCGGAGACGCCTACGTTGTCTTTAGCCCGTAACGGCTCTTTGGTCTTTGGCGCTGGTTGGCTGCTCGAGGCAAAGTCATTCTTCACTTTTCTTTTGTGTGCTTTATTACGCCTCTTTTCTGCCGCTGTGGGAGGGATGGTCCCTTTCTCAATCTTTGGCATGACCGCCTTGAGGAGTGTCTCCTGGCTGAAAGGCTTGTTGCCTTGTTGATCCTCGGTGAAGGGGGCAGCTTCAGGCGTTCCTTGAGAATGGAACAGATGCATAGAGCATTGACGAGGAGCCTGAAGATCCCGATCCACTAAGTCATCACTATCATGGTCATCATCCCCTCCTTGCATTAGCTGATCGACACGATGAATCGCCGACCCTGGTGGAAAGACTAGTGCACGTGCAGGTTCATCTTGAGTCTTGTGGTCTGGTGGCATGCCCCAGATGTACTGCGTCAACTGTTCTTCTTGTTCTCGATCCGGCGTCGGCGCCAACTCTACCAGTGTTGGCTGTGGCGGGGTGCAGGTGATAGGAGGGCCAAACGGCAATCTTTATCAAGCATCTTCCTCAGCCTATATTTCCAAGAGCCTAAACCTTTGCTGATCTTGCCGAGGGCAGCTGTGTTTACTATGTTGTTCTTATCTAGGTTATTGTATGGCTGCGGGAACTTGTACCGCTGATGGACCCTCTTAACGAGGAGCTTTTCGAAAGGCTCTTTGTCTTTGTTCCTTAGGTGCCCGTCATTGATCGAGCACATTTATCGAGCAATGGCGGCACAGGTGTTGCCAAAACCCCTTGCATAATTCTCAGGCTGTGTAGGTAAACCACTGGTGACGTCCACCTCTGTGATTTCTAGTCGGCCGGTGTCCACCAAGTTTTGGCGCCTTTCCTTCCGCTGACGCTTGGCGGAGGCGCTACCTGAGGTAGTACCATCTGTGCCACCGCCGCCGTTGTCAGTGGTGTTGTTGTCGGTACCCTCATATCCATTGTCCTCCATGTCTTGCGAGAAATATCGCACGTAGTGGTTCTCCAAGTCTTCTTCTTCGGAACTAGCATGAGGCCGAGAACCATCGGCTTCGTCATTGTCCGCCATGTCTACACAAATTAGTAAATAGCACGGTATTAGTAACAAAACAAAACGAAAACATTCGCCATGACCTTTGCTAAAAAGTCTAGCTATGGAGTGCGATAAATTTGGCGAAACGGAAGTGAATCAACATTTCGGCAAATTTTAGCAACTCCATCGACATCCACATCCACATCCATATGAATCACAACATTGCAAATTTCAGCAACTAGAACATAGAAACACATCTTCACATCTATTAAAAAGTACCAACTTCGGAGGTGTCTTAAATTATGAAATCTTGATTCTATGTGCAATTTATCTTCATGGATCTCTTCTACTATGATAGTACTTCATGATAAACCACATAAATATTTTTTTGAATACTTCTAGCACCTTAATTCAAGTTGGTTTTTAAGGCAATTCAGAACAGTGACCATATTTAACTTAGCAAAAATTCATCTCCAAATTTTTCCATATACTCAAATTTTCCTAATTTATGCACCTTGCAGCAACTAGCAAGCAAGCAAGCAGCACTAGCAGGATCTAGCAGCAAAATAAAGCAAAACAAAATTGCTTGGGCATTTGAGCAAACACCTAGAGGGTGCAGGAGAGGGGATGAAGGAGAGGGAGAGATGGGCGACACCTCGAGCACAGACGGGAGGCTCTGCGAGGGAAGGGAGGGGCCGGGGTCGTCGACGGCGGCATGGAGGTGCTCCTCGAGCACGGATGGGAGTCAGACGGGCGCGCCGGCGTCGAGCGCGTCGTGGCCGAGCGCGGGCATGGACCCGAGAGGCGCGGCGTAGTGGAGGGCGAGGGGCGCCGAGCGCGGAGTGCCCGTCGGCGGGAGAGGCGCAGCATGCCTGTCGATGGGCGGCGTGGTCGTTGGCGACGGTGAGCAGGGGCGGGCCAGCGGCGACGGAGAGCACAGGGGCGAGGAGAGGCGCGCGCGCGGTCGGGTTGGAAATTTGGCTAAGTGGTGGGGAGAGAAGCGAGGGGGCCCACATGTAAGTGCCTCTTCACTTATCTGTGGCGCACCGTGTGGTGCGCCACAGGTAAGTTTTCTATCACTTACATGTGGGCCCGCCAGTGCGCCACAGGTAAGTTATCTGTGGCGCACCAGCTGGTGCGCCACAGGTAGCCTTCTGGTGCGCCACAGATAACCTGGGACAGATTTCAATGTTTTCAAAAATAGATCATGTTTTTCAAAGTTTTCAAAACCAGAAATTATTTAAATTGCACAATTTTGCACATATATTTGACAATATTGTTTAGATACTTGAAAAATTCAAAACATTCAAATGTTCAAAAAAATTAACAAAATTCCAAAATTGTCCACACAATTAAGATACAATATGAGGGATACAATGTTGTTAATTCTCATATCAATAAGTGTGCTTCATGAGTTGATCGCGATATAAAATAATAAGTGCTTCAATCATCAGTGTTTGGCAATCTTCTTTCCTTTTTTTTGTCGACGTTGCAAAATTTAGCCCGACATTGTGACTTTTTCTTGTGTACGGAGGACCTGCTGACTTGGGTGGTACCGTGATCCTGCTTCTTCTTGTGGTGTATGTTTCCTTATTGTTGTCGTAATCTTCAATATTTGGGTCACCGTACTTGTCAAAGTCGTCCTCATTGGCGACTCCATCCATTCCGGCGATGTTCCTTTTGCCTCTCCTCACAACAACATGGCTAGGCTTGGACGGGTCGATTATGAAGAAGCATTGTGTGCAGTGATTAGCCAGTACCCATGGCTCATTTTGTGCGGTGGCGTTGACACTTGATTTGGCTGAGTATATGGACATGGTGATGAAATATCGGTCTTCGGGAGTGACGTTCTTAGCCCATCTGACGCGAAACATCGGCACCTTCTCTCCAGAGTAGTTTAGCTCCCATATCTCCTCGATCCTTCCGTAGTATCTTGTCAGCACGTCACCAGTGTAGGATTCCACCGTTACCCTTGAGTTCTGATAATCAGAGTTTTTGTCCTTCTCCTCCGTGTACAATGTGAACCCGTTGATATCATACGCTTGAAACGTCTGGAGGTTGGTCGCGGGTCCATGTGCCAATGCGAATAAGAAAATGTCATCCTCCGAGATCATTGGCGGCGGATTAGCCTTAAGCATTTCTTTGAACCAACCCGCGAAAGAGAAGTTGTGCTCTCTGATTATTTCTCCCTCCGTTCTCGTCTTGCCTCTATCACCATACTTCTTCCTAATTGAGTTTTGGTGCTCCATCAAATAATCGTCAACCATATCAATGTGTTGTAGTGCTACTAAGTTGGCCCTGTCAAAGTCGGCGCGCCGACCTTCAAAGTCCATATGCAAATCCCTCCGGCCATTTCCGTGACCTGATCCAAGTAGCTTGCCGAGGTGCTTGTTTACGGGCAAACCAACAGGGTTCTCGAGTTCTAGAAAGTTCGTGCAGAAAGAGATGCACTCTTCGGTGAGAAAGCCTTGGACGATGCTTCCATATGGACGGGACCTGTTACGAACAAATCCTTTGATGACCCCATTCAACCGTTCGAACGGCATCATATTGTGCAGGAATAGTGGCCCGAGATGGATTATATCATCCACGACATGGACCAATAGATGCACACAGATGTCATAGAATGCTGGCGGGAAGTACATCTCAAGCTCGCATAGTATCACAACGATCTCTTCCTGTAGCCTATCGAGCTGCTGCCGGGTGATCGACTTTCGAGAGATGACGTCGAAAAAGTTACAGAGGCCAAAAAGTGTTTCACGGACGTGCTTGTCCATTATCCCTCTGATTGCAACCGGAAAGATCTGCGTCATCATCACGTAACAGTCATGAGACTTCATCCCGCTGAAGGATTTTTTCTTCGGGTCTAGGTATCTACTTATCAACCCCGCGTAACCGATAGGCATTTTGACTCCTAGAAGGCACTTGAAGAGCTGATTGATCTCATTCTCGTGCAGAGTGCAGCTGGAGGGGGGCAATAGTAGTCATTGTTCCTCTTAACCCTTTTGTCCCTGTGACCGTCCGTTTCCTCATCCGACTGATCTTCCTCCGGCCTTTTCTGGGTTCCCCCGTGAAGCTCTCCCCTTAAACCATAATGTATCAAGTCGCGCCTTGCTTTCGGCCCATCTTTGGTCCTCTCTGCCATGTTGACCACGGTGCCAAACAAACTCTCGAACACATTCTTCGTGATATGCATTAGATCAAGGCAATTAGGCGTACCGAGAATGGGCCAGTACGCCAAGTCCCAAAACACGGACCTCGCCTTCCATACATCCGGAGCGGAGGTGCCTTCTCCTTCTTCTTTCCCGGCGCAGGGCACTCTTCCCAGTTATCCAGGAGCGTTTTGATCTCTTCGCCACTTCTCTTACGTGGAGGTCCTCGTGGCTCTTCTTCATTGTTGACCAGGTCTCCACGCTTTCTCCACGGGTCTTTCTTATCAGCTAGCCACCTTCGGTGCCCCATGTAGACGGTTTTCGAAGACCCCTCTTTCGGTAGCTGTAGGTAACAGGTACCGTCCATGCACCTGACGCACGCATGGTGTCCTTGAACCACCTGGCCCGAGACATATCCGCAGCCGGGCAAATCGTGCACCGTACAGAGCAAGGCGGCTCTCAATGGGAAATACTCTTGAGCGATAGTGTCCCATGTGATGACCCCTTCCGGTGCCCATAACGTGTCCAACTCATCTTTCAGTAGCTTCAGATACAGATTGATGTCGCTGCCTGGTTGTTTCGGCCCTTGAATGATCATGCTCATGTGAATGTACTTCCTCTTCATGCAAAGCCAAGGGGGGAGGTTCTATATCCACACAAACACTGGCCAGGTGCTATGTGTGCTGCTCTGTTTGCCAAATGAGTTGAGTCCGTCGGTGCTCGCACCCAACCTGATGTTCCTTGACTCTGCCCCAAAATCTCGATCATAGTTGTCTAATGCTTTCCATTGGGTTGCATCCGAAGGGTGTGTCAGGGTTGCCTTATCCATCCGGTTTGGGTCCTTTAGCAGTGTCTTCTTTCTATCCGCGTGCCAGCGCATGAGCTTTGCTTCCTTGGGGTCTAGGAAATACCTCTGCAGACGGGGAATGAGCGGAAAGTACCACACAACCTTTCGAGGAGCTTTCTTCGTCCCTTTCTTGTATCGAGCAGCGTTGCACACTGGACATGTGGTCTTGTACGTGTCCTCTTTCCGAAAAATGTAGCAATCATTGATGCATACATGGTATCTTTCGTGCGGTAAATCAAGAGGGCACACGACTTTCTTGGCGTCGTTAAGACTCTTAGGACACGTGTTCTTCTCCGGAAGGACATCCTTCAGTATAGCAGCTTAGCGTCGACGCTAGCGTCAGTCCATTGGTGTTTTACCTTCATCTGCAGAACATCGAGAGATACTTTCAAGCGGGTGTCCTCAGGCCTGCAACCTGGATACAACGGAGTATTCGAATCTATCTCAATTTGCCCCAACTTAGATTTCTCTCTAGCAGCAGCTCTATTGTTACTCGTCGGCCTTACAAGCAATTCTTGCAAATGAGGATCCTGCAAGAACGAAGTTAGCGGCGTCGTCTCCGCATCAACAACGTCCAGTTCTCCATCGTCATGTGCGGTAGGCTCTTCGTCTTCTTCCACCTCGTTGTCATTCTCAACAATCATCATGTCATCATGATGCCCTTCGTCGTCATACTGCCATCGGCGCTGCATGGACCTCCTGTACATCATCTTCATCATTCATCCAAGGGGAGCCATCCATGAAACCACGCATGAGCAGGTGATCCCTTACTACACCGGAATAGGGGTGGTGCAAGGTCATTGACTTGCATTTTCGACACGGACATCTTATCTCCTGCTCCTCATTTTTGTACATGTCCTCTATCGCGTGTCTCAGATATCTGTCCACTTTCCTTTCACTCATGATGACCATTATCACCTGCATGTCCAACGGTACACATATAAGCAAAATAATTAAGTAGTACCATCTCATTAGTTGTTGTCACGCAAAATTTCGGCACGACCTCCCTACAAATGGGACCGAGGAGTTTGCCAAAGTTTTGCCAAAACGGAAACAAATCAACGTTTCGACAACATTTGGCAACTCATTTTCATGTCACATCGATCATTTTCGGACATTGAGAACGCATCCACCCAAATCTCATATTTTCATTTATTTAGTAATCACATTCTCGCACAAATCTCACAATTTTATTTACATCATCCAATCCATATAGTCGTCACCTTACACACACAAGAAGAGATAACCGTGAGACGACACGTCGACGAACTCAAGCTTGTTGGAGAGGGGAGAGAAAAAGTAGATCTATAGATCTATAGGTGTGGGTGAGATTTTAGAAGGTAGATCTATGCCATGGATGTAGGAGATGTGTATGAGGGAGATTTAGCAACTAAAAGTGGTTAGATTGACCAAATTTGGTCCAAAATGAGGAGGAAATGAGGTAGGAAGGAAGAGATTTCGAGGTAAGAACAAAGGGGGAAGTGAGGTTGCAATAAAGGAGGTGGAGGTAGGTGGGGCGACTTTAAGTTGTCTGCCCAGGTTATCAGTGGCGCACCAGATTACTCGTGCGCCACTGGTAATATCAGTGGCGCACCAGATTACTCGTGCGCCACTGGTAAAATATTACCAGTGGCGCACTGGGTCTGGTGCGCCACTGGTATTCTCTCTCCACTGTGGGAAATACCTGTGCACAAATACCTGTGGCGCACCAGCCCCAGTGCGCCACTGCTAAAAAATTTACCTGTGGCGCACCAGGAAGTGGTGAGCCACAGGTAAATTTTTTACCTGTGGCGCACAAGTGGATGGTGCGCCACTGGTACTCTCTCTCCTCCACCTCGAAATTTTTCAAGTTTATCTGGAACTTACCTGTGGCGCACCATGTTTACCGTGTGCCACTGCTAAAGATTTACCAGTGGCGTACTGCAATCTGGTGCGCCACTGGTATTTTTTTTCAAAATCCAGGAAACCTGGTGAGAGACTATCAGTGGCGCACAAGTGGCTGGTGCGCCACTGATTGCATCTCACGTATAAGCTTTTTCCAACTAGTGATGATCCCTCTTTCGTCCCCCGGTTCTCCTTTTATCTCAAGGGGATACCACAAAGGTTGGATGGGGAGCCCGCACCCCGTCACATGGGTGCCCAAGGCCCCTAACACCTTTTACCTGGCTGTCCTTCTTTACTCAACCTTCACGCTTTCCTCACCTCCTTGGTTGTCGTTACCCTAAGCGTCACCGGGACCCTTAAGAATCAAGCTTCCCGGGTCCGCTTTCCTCGATCTTCGCGGGGCCTTGTTCGCGGGGTGCTACCGTCACTACAACAAGAACCACCCTATAGCAACACGTACTTGGCAACTTTGTTTATATGTGTTGTAAAATTAAATCGTAGATACACATATACGCCGTTGCTGATCCATCCGTTGCACGTGGAAATAATTGGTCTACTGCCGCGCCCGCGGGTAATTTTTTTTTGTTTTTGGCGCTAAGTGTGGAGACGCGTGGGCGATATTTTTTTTGGGAAGTTATCTAGACTAATATAAAAAGACCCAGAGGGCGGAGATTCATACGATCTTGACCGTATACATCCGAGATCTGACGTCCCAAAACCTCTCAATGTTGTCTATCAAACGCGCGTTTGAGCGCCTTGACGCTAATCCATCCCCACCGCACCACTTAAAAAACGGTTCCACACAAACACGCCGCCGCCCTCAACGCAGACCTCTCCGCCGCCGCCCTCAACGCAGCAGAAGCACCTCCTGCTCCACACATGACGCAGCAGGCCCTTTCCTCCGCCGCCGTCGCCCCCGGCCCTCTGTGTATCCGCCCTCTCCGCCGTCGCAAGCAATATCCACCCATGACTAGGGATGTTAAGTGGCGCCATTTAATATCCATTTAAACCCATTTATTGGTCCAACAAGTCAAAAACGTTTTTTCTAGAAAAAATGACCTACGAGCTAAGACTAGTCACGATGGGGAGTAACATAACGTAGTATCATGCATATGGTACTACTTTATGTTACTACCTTCACAATGGGTAGTATCATAAGTGTAGTCTCATAGAGAGTTTCATTTTTAGTGTTGTTTAATCTATACTAGTACTTCAACTTTGCGGTCTATTTGTGGTATGTAGCGATATGCAATTTATTTGTTGGTACACAAGGATAAATACAAGAACAAAAATCAAATGGATTTATAATAAATAGTAAAATGCCAATATAATATCATTAAAATATATAAAACATATTTAGCGATACATGGATCAAGACCTTTATATAATTTGTTCCGTCCAAACTTTTTCCAAATCATCAGGTGTTCATATAATTCACCTCTACAAAATGCAACTGGCAACAAACCATCACGTTCACACAGTTCACATCTAAAAAAATGCAGCAGCTGAACCGAATCATTACTATTCTTGCAGATTCACACTAGCCATCAGGTTCACACAAACCATATCATGCAGTAGCTGAACTCAATAGCTGCTTCATTTCTATTCCCCTTGAACACCTTGTAAAACAGTCAGCAAACAAATAGTCAGTAGCCATCTACGGAAAAACAGAGTAAATGATCAGAAAAGAAATACAGTCATCTCAGGAAACTTTGTACCTGAATCTCCTTCCGGAAATAGCATGGACTCCATATTCTTCAAAGCTTTAGCCCGTCCAGCTTTAGCATCATCGTCCATACGAGATGTGTCAGCTAAGAGCAGATTTTGATAAATTTTCTTCTGTATTCATGATCTACACGTGAGCATAACCACATGCAGCAATGTGGAGGCAAAGCATCAGGACAGACCAGAGATTAAGATACACAGAGGACAAACTTACCATTGATTCAAAGAGGGGTTCGCTGAGGAGCTCGTCGGGGGTGCGGGGTAGAAGTGCGGCGGCGTCGCAGGTTTGGTGGAGGAGCTCGCCGGGCCCCGGGGTAGAGGTGCGGTGGTGGAGAGGGCTGAGTGCAGGGGCTCATCGGGGCGCTGGGGAACTGCTACGGCGGTGAGGTCGCCGACGGCCGGACCTGCGGCGTCCCATTGCGTTGGCCAGATTTCGCCATGGTGGTGCTGCCGGCCGGCGACGCAGCTAGCAGGAGGGACATAGATTAGAGATGGAGGATGGAGACGGCTGGGCAGGAGTGAAGAAGCTCGTCGGGGAGAGATCGAGGAAGCAGAGAAGGAGAGAAGGAAGAGGTCGCACGGGATCCTTTTCGCATTATTATTTATATCGGAACCTGTGCTATGATACGGTATCCACTTATGTTACCGTAACTCTTTCTTTCTTCCTTAATTCACTGCCATGTCATCGTTTTTGCTGAGCTGGAGATTATGATACCCCCTAAGTTACCAGCGTTGTGGCTGTTAGAATTAGATTCTAACTGCCCATGGCAGTTACTTAGTGACCAAAGCGACGTACAGACGCGTCTGTCCGTACGGACGCCATTTACTGTAGCAGACGCATGTTCACTCCGAACAGGCGCCTCCACACCAACGGACGCCTCCTACAGGCGCCTCTTCCCTTGTAACCGACACTGCCAAGAGTCGGCAGCCTCCTGTATAAATACCCTGTTGATGATCAATGAAATATACAGTTGCAATCATTCAGTTTGTTTCTCACACGTTATCAGCCCGTTGCTCTCCAATAGAGCGCGAACTCGCCGGAAAAGAAAGACAGGCAAAGGTAAGAAGAAAGATGCCTGGACGCCTCATGTCCCTGTTCCTTCGACTTGGAGGACGAGATTGTGGTCGCCGACGATGACGCAGTCGTGGGCGCGCCGCCGGCCGTCTCCGACCCCTGCGGTTGTTGAAGACGAAGCCGGCACCCTGCTCCCACGTTGGCGATGGCGGCGCGCCTTCTGGACGAACCCCGCACGCTGGTGCGGGATGGCGATGCCCTCGCCTTCGTCTCGGCACTGACCATCGTGTCTTCCTTCGTCTTCTATCCCGGCGCGAACGGCTCCTCCAACCATTCGGTTGTCGACGTTGATGTCGTCGCGCCACGCCTGCCGTCCCCGACGCCGGACACTCCTCCGCCTTCGCCGCGCGAGGATTCGCTGCCGCCTCTTGGCCCTCGGCATCCCGATGGCGAGCCCGCCGTCGAGCAGCCGCTCCGGCACATGGCGCCCCACGGCGCTCGGGCTCTTGAACGGCGCCTCCAACGGCGTCGCGGCCAGCATCCTCCTTCCCAGAGGCTCCTCCGATGAGGAAGGGCGTGGCGGGAGCTTCTCCCATCGCCTGCGATGCGGCAGTGGTGGCCTACGTCTCGGTCGAATCGCGAGATTGGGGATCGACCTCCTGGGGATTTCTTTCCCCGGTCGCTTTCTTTATCCACTCGTTTGACCATATTAGTATTAGCGATGGCTGCCTTTGTCGGCCCATCTGCATGCGTACTTGGCCACCAGCTGTCCACTCATATTTGCTTATTTGATCCTTTAAATTGGCATATTTGCAAATCAGTCGTTTAACAGTTGCTTTCTAGCAGTATTTAGTCTGTTTTAGACATGTTAATTCAGTACATCTATTTCAGTACTGTTTTCTGTTGAGTACAGATATATTCCAGATCCTAATTTGATGTAATATATTTCCACGTTTTTCACGTGTCGAGATTAATTACGTCTATTTGCAATTGAGATTTTCAATTTCTTGCAAATATAAATTTAATACCTCTATAGTACCTTTTCTCTGTCGAGTATGATGTATTCCGGAATCATTTAAAGATATGTATATATTTCCATGTTTGACACATGTTGAGATTAACATGTCTATTTGTAATTGAGATTTTCAATTTCTTGCAAATATAGATGCAAAATTTAAAGTGATTTCTTCGAATTGATGTTTTGGGATCATGAGGTAGTATGTAGATTTATCTACCGCTACTGTTTAAGCCTACATTTTGTCATTTTTGACATTATGATTGCCAATGTGCTCTCCCATACATTTTAATTAAGTTATGACATAAGGCATTCGAAGTGTGAGTATCTTATACTCCGCTAATGCTGCTAGATCTACTTCAAAATTTCTTTTTAAGATTATCTACAACGTGTCATACTTAACAATTTGAGGTTCACACTAATGAGTTCAAGTCCACTTCTTGAAACTTCTATATTTTGCATCGTTCATTACGACATAACCATGATGGATTTTAATTTACCAAATGGAAATTAATATTCTCTGGTTTACCCATATAGATAAACGATGGCTCGAGAGTTTTATGCACTTGCTCTCAACAGCCACAACTATCCTAAATGGGTCATGGACATAAAGATCGCCCTTGCGTCCCGTGGTTAGTGCGTGCAATCCAAGCTCCGGATGTTTCACTCCCGGCTGGAGTCACGCCGATGACAGATGAGCAAAAATATGATGCTTTGTACATCATAAGGAACCATGCTCATCCAGATCTCAAGTCTGATTACTTGGAGGAAGAACTCCCCAGTACCTTGTTTCAGGCCCTTAAAACGGATGGACCGCAGAAGGCAGTTGTCATGCCTGAAGCACTCCATGATTGGGACACATCTCCGATTCAGGACTTCAAGTCTGTCGGGGAGTACAATACGAGGTTTATAAGATCAGTTCCAAACTGCGCTTTTGTGGGAAGGAACCTACTGATGCGGATAAGATAGAAAAACTCTACCCACTATGCTCCATCTGATCAGGATCCTCCAGCAACAGTACCGTGCTCGCGACTACCAAGTCTATTGCGACGTTATTCATATTACTTCAGGTTGAAAAGCATGATGAGCTGCTCGCTAAGAATGGCTCTCAACGCCCGGTTGGTTCTCAACCTTTACCTGAAGTTCATATGAATGTCGCGAACGGGCAAAAGTTTGATGCTGCCTTCAACGGCAAGCCTTCGAACTTCAATGGTAAGCAAAAGCGCAACCGGAACATGAAGCCTAGAAACTCAGACCGTGGGAAAGGCACCGCAAAGCATGAGTTTGAAAAAAAAACTAAGCTTTGCTACAAGTGCGGCTGCTACACGCATCTCACTAACAAGTGCAAGACCCCAAAGCATCTGGCTATTCTGTATCAGCAATCCCAGGGATGCAAAGCACCTCAAGGGAAAAGGTTTGAAGCCAACTTCAACCTTCCTCCAGATGACACCAATGGAGCTGCTTGTTCGCGAGATGTTCCTACTGGACCTTGCAACGCCATAACTCTCCATAAGTCACAGGACCCTACAGGCACGGAGAACATGATGGTTGAGCACGCCTCAACCAAAGTGTTTGGAGACTTAAACTAGTCCCACTATCTCCTTAGTGGTCGTTTTATTAATGTCCATTTGTGTTCTCGTAATAGAACGTATATATTGTATCAGCACTCTGATATAAATAAGATTGCATACATTCTATATATCTGATAAAGATTTCCATATTGGAACTTCTTCAATTCTATATATAGATTTCTACGAGTACCAATCCGATGGATGTGGAACAAGTATATGAAAATGTACCCCTCTGTTGTCTGGATTGTACTACACGTACATCCAACTCGTAGCACATGTTGCATATAATGCAATTCCATCGGTCATGTTTTGCATGAGCTAAACTTTCCTAGTCATGAGATTTAGTTGCACTATTGTGCCAATGGATCACTTCAGTCCCTTGAACACATTCAAGGTGATATTTGTGGTCCCAACCAACCATTGTTTGGACTAAAGATCGAATTAAAGCAATTCGAATGGACAAATATTGTTGCAGAATTCTCTTCACATGCCTCCACTATTTTGTGCATGGCTCCGAGGATCGAAGTTCAGCACAATGTCCTATGTGTCCATACACAATTGTTTTTGGTTTCGTCTCTGATCAAAAGGATTTTCTCATTGCACGACCCATGTTAATGAATTGCAATTTACCAACTTTACATTGGAGTCATGCAGTTTTACACGCTGCTACTGACTAACTGCATATAGCAGTACTTCCCCTCTGCAATTGATACGTGGAAATCCTCCGAGCATTTCCCATCTGCGTAAGTTCGGAAGCGCTTCACGCGTACCGATCTCACCACCGCAGCGTACATCATGGGCCCACATATGAGGGATCTATGTGGGGTACAGATATCCGTCGATAACCCAGTACCTTGAACCCCTCATAAGGGATGTATTCATAGCCTAGTACGCTGATTGCTTATATTTAAGGAGGATTATTTCCAGGCATTAGGGGGAGATTTCAAGTACCACATCGAATGCCAGGAAATCAATTGGGACTTCACGTTCCTCCTCATACCCACGTACTCAAGAATCGGACTCTACGTTCGATTCACAAATTTGCAACACATGCAAATAACCTGCCAGATTCATTTACTGATCTCAAAGGTGTTACAAAATCCTTCAATCCGGTTAGAAATGCGCCCGAAAGAGTGGAGGTACCAATAAAAACCACTCAACTCCCTGTTTTATAAAAAAGGGGGAGTAGTACGGCCTCTACCAGGATCCAGCTTTTCACAAAGCAACAAAGGAAATCGAGGATAAATCCTCTAAATCAGTAAATGCAAGTCGACCTTGCGTTGATGAACACCTAATGGGTAGTATACACCCAGTGGAAGGGAAACCTCCACAACCCCAGCTCCAGCTTGCACACACTGGCTGGGACATCGGAACACCCAGACTCACGCGTATTGGGAAATCACGAAGAGTCATCATGGGTGCATGATATTTGCTCCAACTATATCGATTCTGGAGAATCATATAACCAAAGCCTACAACTGTCGACAAACATCTCTTGTATGATTGCAAACAACCTTCACAATGATTCAGATCCAAAGACCATGGCCATGGCAGAGTGTGAACACACTTGCTAGGACTGAACTCATCAAAGGATGCAATCCAAGCAGATATAGCCTCGCTCTTCCAAATGAATTCCCTATGGGATTATTCAATGTGTTTTCTTCCGAAACGGAATGAGAAATACAGGTGGTGAGAAAGCAAGGCTTGTAGCATAAGGTCGGGTTTCCGCAGAGATCCGAGACCTACTCTCCAGACATGAGTGAAATCTCGTTCCGATACATATATCATTGGCAGTACAAAATCATCTATCTTGCAGTTGATAGGTGTAGTGACAACATATCCATGTGGATCACTAGATTCCGACATGTATGGTTCCCGATGGAATCTCTGTCCGAATCGAAACGCAAATGCAACATGTATTGTGTAAAAATCAATAAGTCACTCCAATCTTATTGTTGTCGGTATATTTTGGTACAACCGACGTAGTGAGTTCCTTATACACAAGGATTACTCCTACATGATGATCACCCATGTGTGTTTGTCATATAAGGATAACTCCTACAATGACGAAACACGTGATCATCTAAAAGACGGATTTGAGATGAAGAATTTGGATAAACCCAAATGTTGCTTGGGACTACAACTCGAGCACCTTCACTCAAGTATTATGGTACACTAAGATGCCTATATCCAGAAAATTGGAGAAACTTGATATAGACAAGTCATGTCCATCTCCTAGGGATTGTTCGATCTCTAGACGTAGAGAAAGATCCATGGGAAGATGGAGAAGAGATGTTGGCACATAATGTTCCATATCTCAATGCCATTGGACCTACCAACATAATTGGTTAGGGGATCAAGAATATCTTTCGATATCTCCAAGGCACCAAATATCTTGACATATTGTATCAATTTCGGAGAAATCTGAACTCCAATTTAGACACTGTATTGGCTACTTACATGATCCTACAATGTGTACATACATGGTAGATTGTCACTCCATTGATGTCTTCAAATAGACTCTGGTGACTATACTACCACGATCATTCTAAGATGCAATGCTTCATGTTAACACATGTGGCTTCACGGAATGATAAACCGCATACATTAGTCATGTGGTGTTGGTTCTCTCGAATCACCTATCATTATCTACACAGATAATGTTGCTTATGTTGCATAGATGCAAAACAGGTTACATAAAGAGCAATATCGTTAAGCATATTGCGCTAAATTGTTTTATCCCCATAAACTCATGACGAGTCGGGAATAAACATCTTGCAATTAAAATCATGCGATATCCTCGCTGATCTATTCACCAAGTCTCTACCAACTATAACATTCCAGAAATGATTCATGGGATTGGTATGCGACGGCTTCGGGATTTGCAAGAGTCAGGGGAGTATCTTCCTGAACTATTCTGTTCAAAGCATCATATTACACTCTTTTTCCCTTTATGAGTTTACTTTTCAGGTTCTCATGAGGTTTTTAATGAGGTAGTATCAACATAAGATCATATGTCATACTTTCTGTTTTCCCCACCGGGGTTTTTACGAAAGTATACACGACATATTTATTGTCCTCTAAACTCTATGGATTTCATTCATATTGAGTTAACAGAGACAATAATCATTATATGTTGTATCATTTTCTCCTTACTTTTCCCACTGGGTTTTAAAGGAGTTTTAACAACATATCAAATACAATTCTCCTCACATTTTTCCCAAAGGGTTTTTGGGGGAGAATTTCAAACATCATATGTCATACTTCTGTTTTCCCCACCGGGGTTTTTAAAGGAAGTATACAAGGCATATTTATTGTTCTCTAAACTCGCTATGGGTTTCCCTTTTTAAGGTTTTCCCATATGAGTTATCAAAGAGACAATAACAATCATATGTTGCATCATTTTCTCCTTATTTCCCCACCGGGTTAAAGGAGTTTTAGCAACATATCATACTTTACTCTCCTCATATTTTTCCCACAGGGTTTTTGGGGGAGAAATCGTCAACTTCTAAGATCATCAAGGCTATACAGAATAGTCTCAAGATTATACAAGGGATACAATACATACAAGACGTAGCTTTGTTCAAGGGGAGTGTTAGAATTAGATTCTAACTGCCCATGGCAGTTACTTAGTGACCAAAGCGACGTACAGACGCGTCTGTCCGTACGGACGCCCTTTACTGTAGCAGACGCCTGTTCACTCCGAACAGGCGCCTCCTACAGGCGCCTCTTCCCTTGTAACCGACACTGCCAAGAGTCAGCAGCCTCCTGTATAAATACCCTGTTGATGATCAATGAAATATACAGTTGCAATCATTCAGTTTGTTTCTCACAGTGGCCAGTCTAACTAACGGGATTCGCGGCTGCCGTTTAGGCGCCATTTACATCCCTACCCATGACGCCGCATCGTCCGGGACGACGCTGCAGTCATGCGCCGCCAGCGGCGTCCCACCCTCTGCGCCTCCAGCCTACGAAAACAGTGAGGATGCAAGCCGCCGTTGTTGGCGCTAAACGTGTTGGCAAGCCTCACAGTCGATTCTACGCGCGGAGGACGCAAGCCGCCGCGACCATCGATTCTTCTTGCCGATGACGCAAGAGTACGCGGCGGCCTTTTTGCCTATGAAGCAGGCGTCTTAGTCGCCGATTCTCCATGTCGGGGAGCGGAATCTGCGCCTGGCATTTATCTCCCTGCGCCGGTTTCTTTCTTTCTGATGGAACTGTACAGAAGGTAACATACTTATGCAGATCGGATTACAGCAGTTCGTAATAGGGCCGGGTGTTTCCCTGAGTAGATGACAGTTGATTAGTTCCCTGATTATATCTCTAAAATCATTTGTAGATTCCAAGTTTATAATCTTTAACCATACTAGTTGAATTCGAATTTGACAAAATTCGTCAAATATTTGTGCGAACTTGGATCTAAAATTGAGGAGTTAGATTCGATCAAACTCGAAACCGATCACGGGGATGGAACCTACTCGTCGACGCGCATATATTTCGTGTACATAATTTTTGGAAAATGCGGGGACTTTTCTGTAAAAAATTTGACAGAATTCGTCAAATGTTTGTGCAAAGTTGGATCCAAAATTGAGAAGTTAGAGTCGAAAAAACTCGAAACCATTTACGGGAGTGGAACCTACTCGTCGGCGCGCATATATTTCATATATACAAATTTTGGAGAACGCGGGGACCTTTCTACAAAAAATTTGACGAAGTATATATTTTTTGGGAAACGCGGGGACTTTTCTGAAAAAAATGCGAGGGACTTTTCTGAAAAAAATTGACAAAATTCGTCAAATGTTTGTGCAAAGTTGGATCCAAAATCGAGGAATTAGAGTCGACAGAACTCGTTTTTGGAAAACGCGGGGACTTTTCTGCCAAAAAATTGACAAAATTCGTCAAACGTTTGTGCAAAGTTGGATCTAAAATTGAGAAGTTAGAGTTGACAAAACTCGAAACAGTTTTTTGGGTATGTAATTTTTTTTTGACAAAATTCGTCAAATGTTTGTGCAAAGTTAGATCCAAAATTGAGGGGTTAGAGTTGACAAAAATCGAAACCGATCACGGGAATGGAACCTACTCGTCGACGGAACGCGGGTTTTTTTTTGCTAGGGGAAAAAACTGTAGTTGCTACAGTGTGCTGTGGGTACTGTTCAACACTATAACGGAGAACAGTACCCGCGGCATTTTAGTTAGCTACAGTGAATCGCTGTGGGAGCTCTATTCTGGTAGTCCTTAATAGAAAGTTGGATCCAAGATTGAGGGGTTAGAGTCGACAAACTTAAAACCGATCACGGGAATGGAACCTACTCGTCGACGCGCATATATTTCGTGTACATAATTTTTGGAAAACGCGGGGACTTTTCTGTAAAAAATTTGACAGAATTCGTCAAATGTTTGTGCAAAGTTGGATCAAAATTGAATGTTTGTGCAAAGTTAGATCCAAAATTGAGGGGTTAGAGTTGACAAAAATCGAAACCGATCACGGGAATGGAACCTACTCGTCGACGGAACGCGGGGTTTTTTTTTTGCTAGGGGAAAATACTGTAGTTGCTACAGTGTGCTGTGGGTACTGTTCAACACTGTAACGGAGAACAGTACCCGCGGCATTTTAGCTAGCTACAGTGAATCGCTGTGGGAGCTCTATTCTGGTAGTCCTTAATAGAAAGTTGGATCCAAGATTGAGGGGTTAGAGTCGACAAAACTCAAAACCGATCACAGGAATGGAACCTACTCGTCGACGCGCATATATTTCGTGTACATAATTTTTGGAAAACGCGGGGACTTTTCTGTTAAAAATTTGACAGAATTCGTCAAATGTTTGTGCAAAGTTGGATCAAAATTGAGAAGTTAGAGTCGACAAAACTCGAAACCGTTCACGGGAGTGGAACTTACTTGTCGATGCGCATATATTTCATATATACAAATTTTGGAGAACGCGAGTATTTTTGCAAAAAAAAAAAAAAACTGTAGTTGCTACAGTATGCTGTGGGGTACTGGTCAACACTGTAGCAGAGAACAGTACCCTCGCCACTGTAGCTAGCTACAGTGAATCGCTGTGGGAGCTCTATTGTGGTTGTCCTTAATATAGTTAGGTAATGTACGATCAGAACCTTTAACCATGATTTCCTATGTGTAACTGTCGGAAGGAATTAGCTCCAATGGGAATTTTGTGTCTGATACATCCATTAATTTATCCAAACCATCCACCTATATTATGCTATCTTCACATTGACTTTCTCGCACGGTACTTGAGCACAACATCTGATATCTGACATCTTTAACCATGTCAGCTTTTTTTGCATAAGTAATCTAGACATCTGACATGATCCCAGCTTATAAAGGAGCAACGGGCAACAATGTGAGAAGAGACTGATAATTATTGGGTTATTTCATATATTCATTGTTATCTTTTACTTGCGATGTGGCATTACGATGAGGCAGAGGCGTGGCCGCGTCTGCTGGAAACCCGAAGAGATGACCTTAGGAACCAAAGTAATAATAAAAGAAAGGAGTAATGCATGAACTTGTCGTGGTAATTGCCATTGTACGTCAGTATCACTACGGGAAACCGTCAAAACGCCGACGGCGGGCCGCCGTCGGCGTAGCAACGATCGCCGTCGGCGTAGACCTACGCCGACGGCGGCCGTCGGCGTAGAGTCGTCGGCGTAGGACGCTGTCGGCGTATGAACAATGCCGTCGGCGTATCCGTCGCCGTCGGCGTATCTGAAGTGGGACCCACAAAACGGACGTCGAACGTCTCCGTCTGCTCCACCTATACGCCGACGGCAGTGCCGTCGGCCTAGGCTGCCACGTGTGCTGATCCGGTGCGTCTGGGAGGAGTCGTACGCCGACGGCATTTGCCGTCGGCGTAAGGATGACCATATGGTCCTCCAGCGTCGACGTGGCGCCATCCTGTGCGTCCCCGCAGCATACTACGCCGACGGCAAATGCCGTCGGCGTAGACTTGACCATATTTTCAGTTTCTGAAACTTTTTGCTGCTTGTTTCTGGCGCATTTTAAATACAATTAAAATTGCACAAATTATAAAACATCACAGAAACATCAAATAAAACACCACATACATATCCAAATGACACAAACATGATTCAAATTCATCCAAGCATTCATATAAACTCCAAACAAGTTCGAATTCACACACCCTACACCCGAACACATCCTACACCTCCCGAGAGCCCGAGGCCGATGATTCCTTGCCTTGGCTCATCTTGGTCAATCACCTACATTGAGAAAGGATAAACTTTTAAGCATGTTGAAAAATGTAGTAAATAAGAATAAAGACGTAATGCAGTTAAGAAGAAGCATGTTGAAAAGTAAATAGTACGCAAAAGGACATAAAATACCCTCACCCCTAATCATCACTCTCATAGTTAAGTCCTGGGTTGTCATCATCACTATCAACATCACTATCAACATCACTATCACGAGTATTGTATATTGGAACCTCCTCGCACGGTGGAGGCTCATCATCGTCATCACTATCACTCTGTAACTTGTTGAGCATATCTATATCCTTTAGATTCACCACTACGTCACCACCTGTTTGTTCATTGTCCTCGCGGTCCTCAAGACCTTGTATGCCAAAGTCCCCAAAGGTTTGTTCCTCTTGATAGAAAATCCCCTCGTATGTTTTAGGGTCAATGTTGTTGTAATCGTCTTCGGAGGGCATGGGTAGCTTACCACGTGGCGATACATGGAACACGACTTCCCAACCAATTAGTCCCTCTTTCTTGCATGGGTAGGGCAAATAATAAACTTGAAATGCTTGGTGAGCCACAACAAAGACATCGGATCCATTGTAGGTGGTTGAAGGCTTAACTTCAACTAACCCAACGCAAGGGGTACTTTTGGTTCCATGCTCAGGGTCGAACCAGTGGCATTTGAACACAACAAGCTTGAGTGATATGTTCGTGTTATTGAACGTCAGCTCATATACGTTCTGTAACCTTCCGTATTAATCATAATTACCGGCTCCTTTGGTGAAGACCCCGGTATTTATAGTCTTTGCATTAGGCCGACTGTTCTGGTGATGCTCTGTATGGAAGCGGTACCCATTCACATCATACTTCTCATACTTCTCGACTCTACGGTTACAACCTTGGGAGACACATCACAACTCATCTGACATCACAACGTTGGCATCAGCTCCCTACAAGGGGGTAGACGGAAACGTTAGGGTAGACGGAAACATTAGGGTTTTTCCAGCGATTCAGTGTTTCACCGAAGCGGGGCCCCGGAGCGTCGGAACCCCCACCCAAACCTAGGTTGTGACATACCATATGTATACAAGTGTGTTGTGTGTTGTAAATGTGCAAGAATCTAGTCCTACGTGTGACCGACATCACCGGCTTCACTTTCTCTCTAGTGAGTTTCTGCACTTAGAGGTGAAAACTCCCCTTTCGGGCGAACCGGATGGAATCGTGTGTCGATTTGGGGTAGACTTTGGTTTCTCATGTTCCTATGGCCTAACATAACACAACCAAGCAAAAAAGTCCACTGGGCTACCCCCTTTCGACGCACGTCTATGGGGTAGACGGAAACGTTAGGGTTTTTCCAGCGGATTCAGGGTTTCACCGAAGCGGGGCCCCGGAGCGTCGGAACCCCACCCAAACCTAGGTTGTGACATACCATATGTATACAAGTGTGTTGTGTGTTGTAAATGTGCAAGAATCTACTCCTACGTGTGACCGACATCACCGGCTTCACTTTCTCTCTAGTGAGTTTCTGCACTTAGAGGTGAAAACTCCCCTTTCGGGCGAACCGGATGGAATCGTGTGTCGATTTGGGGTAGACTTTGGTTTCTCATGTTCCTATGGCCTAACATAACACAACCAAGCAAAAAAGTCCACTGGGCTACCCCCTTTCGACGCACGTCTATGGGGGTAGACGGAAACGTTAGGGTTTTTCCAGCGGATTCAGGGTTTCACCGAAGCGGGGCCCCGGAGCGTCGGAACCCCACCCAAACCTAGGTTGTGACATACCATATGTATACAAGTGTGTTGTGTGTTGTAAATGTGCAAGAATCTACTCCTACGTGTGACCGACATCACCGGCTTCACTTTCTCTCTAGTGAGTTTCTGCACTTAGAGGTGAAAACTCCCCTTTCGGGCGAACCGGATGGAATCGTGTGTCGATTTGGGGTAGACTTTGGTTTCTCATGTTCCTATGGCCTAACATAACACAACCAAGCAAAAAAGTCCACTGGGCTACCCCCTTTCGACGCACGTCTATGGGGGTAGACGGAAACGTTAGGGTTTTTCCAGCGGATTCAGTGTTTCACCGAAGCGGGGCCCCGGAGCGTCGGAACCCCACCCAAACCTAGGTTGTGACATACCATATGTATACAAGTGTGTTGTGTGTTGTAAATGTGCAAGAATCTACTCCTACGTGTGACCGACATCACCGGCTTCACTTTCTCTCTAGTGAGTTTCTGCACTTAGAGGTGAAAACTCCCCTTTCGGGCGAACCGGATGGAATCGTGTGTCGATTTGGGGTAGACTTTGGTTTCTCATGTTCCTATGGCCTAACATAACACAACCAAGCAAAAAAGTCCACTGGGCTACCCCCTTTCGACGCACGTCTATGGGGGTAGACGGAAACGTTAGGGTTTTTCCAGCGGATTCAGGGTTTCACCGAAGCGGGGCCCCGGAGCGTCGGAACCCCACCCAAACCTAGGTTGTGACATACCATATGTATACAAGTGTGTTGTATGTTGTAAATGTGCAAGAATCTACTCCTACGTGTGACCGACATCACCGGCTTCACTTTCTCTCTAGTGAGTTTCTGCACTTAGAGGTGAAAACTCCCCTTTCGGCGAACCGGATGGAATCGTGTGTCGATTTGGGGTAGACTTTGGTTTCTCATGTTCCTATGGAACATAACACAACCAAGCAAAAAAGTCCACTGGGCTACCCCCTTTCGACGCACGTCTATGGGGGTAGACGGAAACGTTAGGGTTTTTCCAGCGGATTCAGGGTTTCACCGAAGCGGGGCCCCGGAGCGTCGGAACCCCACCCAAACCTAGGTTGTGACATACCATATGTATACAAGTGTGTTGTGTGTTGTAAATGTGCAAGAATCTACTCCTACGTGTGACCGACATCACCGGCTTCACTTTCTCTCTAGTGAGTTTCTGCACTTAGAGGTGAAAACTCCCCTTTCGGGCGAACCGGATGGAATCGTGTGTCGATTTGGGGTAGACTTTGGTTTCTCATGTTCCTATGGCCTAACATAACACAACCAAGCAAAAAAGTCCACTGGGCTACCCCCTTTCGACGCACGTCTATGGGGGTAGACGAAACGTTAGGGTTTTTCCAGCGGATTCAGGGTTTCACCGAAGCGGGGCCCCGGAGCGTCGGAACCCCACCCAAACCTAGGTTGTGACATACCATATGTATACAAGTGTGTTGTGTGTTGTAAATGTGCAAGAATCTACTCCTACGTGTGACCGACATCACCGGCTTCACTTTCTCTCTAGTGAGTTTCTGCACTTAGAGGTGAAAACTCCCCTTTCGGGCGAACCGGATGGAATCGTGTGTCGATTTGGGGTAGACTTTGGTTTCTCATGTTCCTATGGCCTAACATAACACAACCAAGCAAAAAAGTCCACTGGGCTACCCCCTTTCGACGCACGTCTATGGGGGTAGACGGAAACGTTAGGGTTTTTCCAGCGGATTCAGGGTTTCACCGAAGCGGGGCCCCGGAGCGTCGGAACCCCACCCAAACCTAGGTTGTGACATACCATATGTATACAAGTGTGTTGTGTGTTGTAAATGTGCAAGAATCTACTCCTACGTGTGACCGACATCACCGGCTTCACTTTCTCTCTAGTGAGTTTCTGCACTTAGAGGTGAAAACTCCCCTTTCGGCGAACCGGATGGAATCGTGTGTCGATTTGGGGTAGACTTTGGTTTCTCATGTTCCTATGGCCTAACATAACACAACCAAGCAAAAAAGTCCACTGGGCTACCCCCTTTCGACGCACGTCTATGGGGGTAGACGGAAACGTTAGGGTTTTTCCAGCGGATTCAGGGTTTCACCGAAGCGGGGCCCCGGAGCGTCGGAACCCCACCCAAACCTAGGTTGTGACATACCATATGTATACAAGTGTGTTGTGTGTTGTAAATGTGCAAGAATCTACTCCTACGTGTGACCGACATCACCGGCTTCACTTTCTCTCTAGTGAGTTTCTGCACTTAGAGGTGAAAACTCCCCTTTCGGGCGAACCGGATGGAATCGTGTGTCGATTTGGGGTAGACTTTGGTTTCTCATGTTCCTATGGCCTAACATAACACAACCAAGCAAAAAAGTCCACTGGGCTACCCCCTTTCGACGCACGTCTATGGGGGTAGACGGAAACGTTAGGGTTTTTCCAGCGGATTCAGGGTTTCACCGAAGCGGGGCCCCGGAGCGTCGGAACCCCACCCAAACCTAGGTTGTGACATACCATATGTATACAAGTGTGTTGTGTGTTGTAAATGTGCAAGAATCTACTCCTACGTGTGACCGACATCACCGGCTTCACTTTCTCTCTAGTGAGTTTCTGCACTTAGAGGTGAAAACTCCCCTTTCGGGCGAACCGGATGGAATCGTGTGTCGATTTGGGGTAGACTTTGGTTTCTCATGTTCCTATGGCCTAACATAACACAACCAAGCAAAAAAGTCCACTGGGCTACCCCCTTTCGACGCACGTCTATGGGGGTAGACGGAAACGTTAGGGTTTTTCCAGCGGATTCAGGGTTTCACCGAAGCGGGGCCCCGGAGCGTCGGAACCCCACCCAAACCTAGGTTGTGACATACCATATGTATACAAGTGTGTTGTGTGTTGTAAATGTGCAAGAATCTACTCCTACGTGTGACCGACATCACCGGCTTCACTTTCTCTCTAGTGAGTTTCTGCACTTAGAGGTGAAAACTCCCCTTTCGGGCGAACCGGATGGAATCGTGTGTCGATTTGGGGTAGACTTTGGTTTCTCATGTTCCTATGGCCTAACATAACACAACCAAGCAAAAAAGTCCACTGGGCTACCCCCTTTCGACGCACGTCTATGGGGGTAGACGGAAACGTTAGGGTTTTTCCAGCGGATTCAGGGTTTCACCGAAGCGGGGCCCCGGAGCGTCGGAACCCCACCCAAACCTAGGTTGTGACATACCATATGTATACAAGTGTGTTGTGTGTTGTAAATGTGCAAGAATCTACTCCTACGTGTGACCGACATCACCGGCTTCACTTTCTCTCTAGTGAGTTTCTGCACTTAGAGGTGAAAACTCCCCTTTCGGGCGAACCGGATGGAATCGTGTGTCGATTTGGGGTAGACTTTGGTTTCTCATGTTCCTATGGCCTAACATAACACAACCAAGCAAAAAAGTCCACTGGGCTACCCCCTTTCGACGCACGTCTATGGGGGTAGACGGAAACGTTAGGGTTTTTCCAGCGGATTCAGGGTTTCACCGAAGCGGGGCCCCGGAGCGTCGGAACCCCACCCAAACCTAGGTTGTGACATACCATATGTATACAAGTGTGTTGTAAATGTGCAAGAATCTACTCCTACGTGTGACCGACATCACCGGCTTCACTTTCTCTCTAGTGAGTTTCTGCACTTAGAGGTGAAAACTCCCCTTTCGGGCGAACCGGATGGAATCGTGTGTCGATTTGGGGTAGACTTTGGTTTCTCATGTTCCTATGGCCTAACATAACACAACCAAGCAAAAAAGTCCACTGGGCTACCCCTTTCGACGCACGTCTATGGGGGTAGACGGAAACGTTAGGGTTTTTCCAGCGGATTCAGGGTTTCACCGAAGCGGGGCCCCGGAGCGTCGGAACCCCACCCAAACCTAGGTTGTGACATACCATATGTATACAAGTGTGTTGTGTGTTGTAAATGTGCAAGAATCTACTCCTACGTGTGACCGACATCACCGGCTTCACTTTCTCTCTAGTGAGTTTCTGCACTTAGAGGTGAAAACTCCCCTTTCGGGCGAACCGGATGGAATCGTGTGTCGATTTGGGGTAGACTTTGGTTTCTCATGTTCCTATGGCCTAACATAACACAACCAAGCAAAAAAGTCCACTGGGCTACCCCCTTTCGACGCACGTCTATGGGGGTAGACGGAAACGTTAGGGTTTTTCCAGCGGATTCAGGGTTTCACCGAAGCGGGGCCCCGGAGCGTCGGAACCCCACCCAAACCTAGGTTGTGACATACCATATGTATACAAGTGTGTTGTGTGTTGTAAATGTGCAAGAATCTACTCCTACGTGTGACCGACATCACCGGCTTCACTTTCTCTCTAGTGAGTTTCTGCACTTAGAGGTGAAAACTCCCCTTTCGGGCGAACCGGATGGAATCGTGTGTCGATTTGGGGTAGACTTTGGTTTCTCATGTTCCTATGGCCTAACATAACACAACCAAGCAAAAAAGTCCACTGGGCTACCCCCTTTCGACGCACGTCTATGGGGGTAGACGGAAACGTTAGGGTTTTTCCAGCGGATTCAGGGTTTCACCGAAGCGGGGCCCCGGAGCGTCGGAACCCCACCCAAACCTAGGTTGTGACATACCATATGTATACAAGTGTGTTGTGTGTTGTAAATGTGCAAGAATCTACTCCTACGTGTGACCGACATCACCGGCTTCACTTTCTCTCTAGTGAGTTTCTGCACTTAGAGGTGAAAACTCCCCTTTCGGGCGAACCGGATGGAATCGTGTGTCGATTTGGGGTAGACTTTGGTTTCTCATGTTCCTATGGCCTAACATAACACAACCAAGCAAAAAAGTCCACTGGGCTACCCCTTTCGACGCACGTCTATGGGGGTAGACGGAAACGTTAGGGTTTTTCCAGCGGATTCAGGGTTTCACCGAAGCGGGGCCCCGGAGCGTCGGAACCCCACCCAAACCTAGGTTGTGACATACCATATGTATACAAGTGTGTTGTGTGTTGTAAATGTGCAAGAATCTACTCCTACGTGTGACCGACATCACCGGCTTCACTTTCTCTCTAGTGAGTTTCTGCACTTAGAGGTGAAAACTCCCCTTTCGGGCGAACCGGATGGAATCGTGTGTCGATTTGGGGTAGACTTTGGTTTCTCATGTTCCTATGGCCTAACATAACACAACCAAGCAAAAAAGTCCACTGGGCTACCCCCTTTCGACGCACGTCTATGGGGGTAGACGGAAACGTTAGGGTTTTTCCAGCGGATTCAGGGTTTCACCGAAGCGGGGCCCCGGAGCGTCGGAACCCCACCCAAACCTAGGTTGTGACATACCATATGTATACAAGTGTGTTGTGTGTTGTAAATGTGCAAGAATCTACTCCTACGTGTGACCGACATCACCGGCTTCACTTTCTCTCTAGTGAGTTTCTGCACTTAGAGGTGAAAACTCCCCTTTCGGGCGAACCGGATGGAATCGTGTGTCGATTTGGGGTAGACTTTGGTTTCTCATGTTCCTATGGCCTAACATAACACAACCAAGCAAAAAAGTCCACTGGGCTACCCCCTTTCGACGCACGTCTATGGGGGTAGACGGAAACGTTAGGGTTTTTCCAGCGGATTCAGGGTTTCACCGAAGCGGGGCCCCGGAGCGTCGGAACCCCACCCAAACCTAGGTTGTGACATACCATATGTATACAAGTGTGTTGTGTGTTGTAAATGTGCAAGAATCTACTCCTACGTGTGACCGACATCACCGGCTTCACTTTCTCTCTAGTGAGTTTCTGCACTTAGAGGTGAAAACTCCCCTTTCGGGCGAACCGGATGGAATCGTGTGTCGATTTGGGGTAGACTTTGGTTTCTCATGTTCCTATGGCCTAACATAACACAACCAAGCAAAAAAGTCCACTGGGCTACCCCCTTTCGACGCACGTCTATGGGGGTAGACGGAAACGTTAGGGTTTTTCCAGCGGATTCAGGGTTTCACCGAAGCGGGGCCCCGGAGCGTCGGAACCCCACCCAAACCTAGGTTGTGACATACCATATGTATACAAGTGTGTTGTGTGTTGTAAATGTGCAAGAATCTACTCCTACGTGTGACCGACATCACCGGCTTCACTTTCTCTCTAGTGAGTTTCTGCACTTAGAGGTGAAAACTCCCCTTTCGGGCGAACCGGATGGAATCGTGTGTCGATTTGGGGTAGACTTTGGTTTCTCATGTTCCTATGGCCTAACATAACACAACCAAGCAAAAAAGTCCACTGGGCTACCCCCTTTCGACGCACGTCTATGGGGGTAGACGGAAACGTTAGGGTTTTTCCAGCGGATTCAGGGTTTCACCGAAGCGGGGCCCCGGAGCGTCGGAACCCCACCCAAACCTAGGTTGTGACATACCATATGTATACAAGTGTGTTGTGTGTTGTAAATGTGCAAGAATCTACTCCTACGTGTGACCGACATCACCGGCTTCACTTTCTCTCTAGTGAGTTTCTGCACTTAGAGGTGAAAACTCCCCTTTCGGCGAACCGGATGGAATCGTGTGTCGATTTGGGGTAGACTTTGGTTTCTCATGTTCCTATGGCCTAACATAACACAACCAAGCAAAAAAGTCCACTGGGCTACCCCCTTTCGACGCACGTCTATGGGGGTAGACGGAAACGTTAGGGTTTTTCCAGCGGATTCAGGGTTTCACCGAAGCGGGGCCCCGGAGCGTCGGAACCCCACCCAAACCTAGGTTGTGACATACCATATGTATACAAGTGTGTTGTGTGTTGTAAATGTGCAAGAATCTACTCCTACGTGTGACCGACATCACCGGCTTCACTTTCTCTCTAGTGAGTTTCTGCACTTAGAGGTGAAAACTCCCCTTTCGGGCGAACCGGATGGAATCGTGTGTCGATTTGGGGTAGACTTTGGTTTCTCATGTTCCTATGGCCTAACATAACACAACCAAGCAAAAAAGTCCACTGGGCTACCCCCTTTCGACGCACGTCTATGGGGGTAGACGGAAACGTTAGGGTTTTTCCAGCGGATTCAGGGTTTCACCGAAGCGGGGCCCCGGAGCGTCGGAACCCCACCCAAACCTAGGTTGTGACATACCATATGTATACAAGTGTGTTGTGTGTTGTAAATGTGCAAGAATCTACTCCTACGTGTGACCGACATCACCGGCTTCACTTTCTCTCTAGTGAGTTTCTGCACTTAGAGGTGAAAACTCCCCTTTCGGGCGAACCGGATGGAATCGTGTGTCGATTTGGGGTAGACTTTGGTTTCTCATGTTCCTATGGCCTAACATAACACAACCAAGCAAAAAAGTCCACTGGGCTACCCCCTTTCGACGCACGTCTATGGGGGTAGACGGAAACGTTAGGGTTTTTCCAGCGGATTCAGGGTTTCACCGAAGCGGGGCCCCGGAGCGTCGGAACCCCACCCAAACCTAGGTTGTGACATACCATATGTATACAAGTGTGTTGTGTGTTGTAAATGTGCAAGAATCTACTCCTACGTGTGACCGACATCACCGGCTTCACTTTCTCTCTAGTGAGTTTCTGCACTTAGAGGTGAAAACTCCCCTTTCGGGCGAACCGGATGGAATCGTGTGTCGATTTGGGGTAGACTTTGGTTTCTCATGTTCCTATGGCCTAACATAACACAACCAAGCAAAAAAGTCCACTGGGCTACCCCTTTCGACGCACGTCTATGGGGGTAGACGGAAACGTTAGGGTTTTTCCAGCGGATTCAGGGTTTCACCGAAGCGGGGCCCCGGAGCGTCGGAACCCCACCCAAACCTAGGTTGTGACATACCATATGTATACAAGTGTGTTGTGTGTTGTAAATGTGCAAGAATCTACTCCTACGTGTGACCGACATCACCGGCTTCACTTTCTCTCTAGTGAGTTTCTGCACTTAGAGGTGAAAACTCCCCTTTCGGGCGAACCGGATGGAATCGTGTGTCGATTTGGGGTAGACTTTGGTTTCTCATGTTCCTATGGCCTAACATAACACAACCAAGCAAAAAAGTCCACTGGGCTACCCCCTTTCGACGCACGTCTATGGGGGTAGACGGAAACGTTAGGGTTTTTCCAGCGGATTCAGGGTTTCACCGAAGCGGGGCCCCGGAGCGTCGGAACCCCACCCAAACCTAGGTTGTGACATACCATATGTATACAAGTGTGTTGTGTGTTGTAAATGTGCAAGAATCTACTCCTACGTGTGACCGACATCACCGGCTTCACTTTCTCTCTAGTGAGTTTCTGCACTTAGAGATGAAAACTCCCCTTTCGGACGAACCGGATGGAATCGTGTGTCGATTTGGGGTAGACTTTGGTTTCTCATGTTCCTATGGCCTAACATAACACAACCAAGCAAAAAAGTCCACTGGGCTACCCCTTTCGACGCACGTCTATGGGGGTAGACGGAAACGTTAGGGTTTTTCCAGCGGATTCAGGGTTTCACCGAAGCGGGGCCCCGGAGCGTCGGAACCCCACCCAAACCTAGGTTGTGACATACCATATGTATACAAGTGTGTTGTGTGTTGTAAATGTGCAAGAATCTACTCCTACGTGTGACCGACATCACGGCTTCACTTTCTCTCTAGTGAGCAGGAAAAGTTTTTATTTGTTTTACATGTATATGTTGTTGGGTTGGGTTCCGGAAAACTCAAACCGTTATTTTACTGGGTGGGATACTGAAATTGGGAGGGCAATTATAGGTCCAATATATATATATATAAATTACAACTACATTAAATATTATATAGAGAAATAAAGAAATGAATATTATATACGAAAATAAATGAAAAAAAACTAAACGCCGACGGCAGCCGTCGGTGTATAATAACGCGTGTACGCCGACGGCCGTACCGTCGGCGTATGAACGATGCTGGACGGTCCCGTTATGCCGCCCGTTTGTACGCCGACGGGAGAAAGAACGCCGACGGCAGCCGTCGGGCACGTATGTCTACGCCGACGGCGCTTCGTACGCCGACGGCTTGCTCGTCGTCTGCCCTAGCCCGTGCTGTACGCCGACGGCCCCGACATTTGGCCGTCGGCGTACAATAAGGCCGTCGGCGTATTGTGGCTTTCCCGTAGTGTATGTGTCCGTCCATCCTATGAAATGAACCCATATGAATGCTTGATGTTTAAATTGTATATTTTTTAGGTAATCTTCCATCTGCATTCCATTCTGGTACACCGGCTCCCATTATTTCATATATCTGTTGAAAATTATCATCTATAATAACCTACCCAATCAAAATATTTCTCAAGATCTAATGTTGCGAGATTTGGTGTGATTTGGATTATTTTGTTTTACGAATCCAGGAAGGATGGAACCATATAGGCAATATTTAATTGCTCCCAACTTATATTGGGCAGATTAACCTCTGAAGTTAAGATAGCTTTTACATGTTGTGCCATAGAGGAGCAATAGAGCTCTTTATGCAGTTTAACCTCTCATTCTTCTCTGTTAATTTTTTATTTCAGGGGTTAACAAGCAAGAGATAAATCATTATAGCACTGACTGGTCAAAATCAAGATAGCTTTTACATGTTGTACGCATGTTAAACCTGATGGGTTACATAGAGAGATGGTTCTAATATGATCTCTGGGTTAATGTGTTTCCATTATGTCTTTTTTTTCCTTTTGCCGTTGCATAAATTGGCTTCTGGTAAACGTACTTCAAAGTTCCAACAAAGGAATTATTACCATACTGGTGAATCCTCTTTAAGCTTCTTCCTAAAGTAATTATGCAAGTACATTAGTATTTGTCTTGTAGTCCTTGATGAGCAAGTACAAGGTAGAAGGTTTTCCAACTATTTTGGTATTTGGTGCTGATATGGACAGCCCGTTCCCTACCTGGAGCTAGAGTTGCATGTGTCATCAAGTCTTTCATACTGGAGCAGGTGGAAACAACATTTTCACCACCTGAAGTTTCAGAGTTCGTTAGCCCAACTAGCCTTCAAGATATTGACAATATTTGTACAGATCACATAGTGAATGATTGATGTTCTGATATGGGGTTGACTTTCTTTAGGCTGTGATGAAAGAGAAGTGTGGTTCTACTGCCATCTGCTTTGTATCTTTCCTTCCAAACTCAAAGCCCAAGGAAGAAACAAGTATCTTGAGCTGCAACTATTTGTTGCCGAGAAATTTAAGAAGAGTCCATACAGGTAAGTGTCAAATGAACTGATTACTTAAATTTTTCTTTCGAACCTGCAAATTCACATATATTAATGATGATTCACTGTTGTTGGAGGAGCAGAAGGAAATTAATAATGCAACAACTGCTTTGCCTTGAATTCATTTTCTGCTGCTGCACGATGGTATTAGCTAAGTAATTGATTGTGTAATTGCTTAATAGGGTTTTCCATATATGCATGTCATGGTTTCTTCCGGTGCTTCCTATCATACTACTTGCTGATATGGAAAAATCTATAAATACAAAATACCTGAGCAAGGCTCTTGTATCTGTGTTGTCTTATGACATGATGCGGATCATCAGTTACAATTATTCCTCTGCTTGCCATATCAGATTAAAAACTTATACATGTCTTATCGCAGAAAATGGCTATTTTGTTAGGAATATCGTGTTCCCCCGCAAAATAATTGGATGGTAAATCTGGAGCACACGATGTAATATATGTTTACACTAGGTGCATAATTTATCAGACTTCAACTGTGTTTTTTTCCATGTTAAAATATATGGTATCAATTTGTACTTTCGGTTGAATTGTCAAGTGCGTCAATTCAATATGTATCAGATTTAAAAGGTTTCAAGTTAAAGACCGTGCCAACGCAATAATAAAAAAAAATCCCGCAACCTAAATCGAACCCACGTCTAATGACTAAAATAGCCTACACATGACGAGGAGTGTTGGAATATATTACCCGCCTCTTTCCACCTTTTCGTAGTTTTAATTGACTTGGCTAGAGCATCAATTCAATACATGTCAGTCGTCCATGAGAAAGGATCTTCAAGTCTCCATGATCATAATCGTGCTAAGAGTGTGCTAGCCCTCCTAAGATGTAAACGTTGAAAGAAATAGGTAAAAAGTACCAAAAGATAGTCGAATCAAGAACACATCTGACCACATGAGAAAAACCTTTCCTATCCACCCAGACACTAGGAGGTAGAGGAAAACATATCAGTGTTGGAGTGCAATCTAATTTTCTCAATACAATTTTAAACTTCTTGTTCACGTTGGTCGGGGTCTCGACGATGAAGGTGATGCCAAATCGAATAAAAGTCACACGCTCTATAGTCGTTCTGGGGTGGCTATTGTGGCCTATGTGGCACATATGGAGGAGCATGTGGTATTTGTTCCCACAAATCATCAGTTCTATATTCAATGAGTTGTCGTTCGGCGTTTCAGCCTGTCAAGGTGACGATGCGACAAGTGTGATGTCGAGCCTTGTTTGGTTAGTAGTTCTCAAGGTTATTTTTTTTGTGCTCGTGACTTCTTCCCTGACAATTTTGGCAACCTGCCTTGCAAGGAGAGTGTCGCCAACCACAATGCATCCATTAATCTTAAGTTCTCACCTATTGGGGTGGAAGGTTCATGCGGGGCTTTTCAAATCTTATGAGGTTAGTTAAACTTGTACATGTTTGTCCTTTTGCACTTTTGAGCTAGAGCTAGAAGCAATGACTTTCCAATGTTTTTTAATTGTACTTTCAAAGTGCTTTGATTTAACTTTTGGTTGTATAGGATATTTTTACTGTTCACGTGTGTTTTAACTTTTTGATCTGATGTAATTTGTTTAATTAATAAAAAATAGTTTTTTATAAAAATTGACTAATTTGTTTTTAGAAATGGAGTCCTGCCCCAGTATCTGCATCAAAATGATGCATTCGGCCGATTTATTTAACATAAAAGCGTCAAGGTCATAGTTGATTACATCAAAACCAAATCACTGATCACGCAGTGTAAAAATGTAAATGAGCCAGAAGAAAAATAGCCACCTATCCATCTATTCTTCTAGCATGCCGCCACCCATTCTGGGAGAAGATAGCCCGAACGACCGCCATCATTCGAGTACATCCGGAATCCATAAGATCCCGCTGAGCTTCTGGGAGGAGAAGCGACCATGATTGGATCCAGTGGGTAGCCTTGAGCACAACCTGCATAAAATGAGGAGTTGATATCTTGTTAAAGACAATATCATGGCAATTCCAAATTGCCCAAAGAAAGGCTGAAACACCAATGCGAATCCTAACCTTGGTGTCTTTATCTATGCCATTAAGCCAGCTTCCAAACAAATTAGAAACGCTAGTTGGAGGGCTGATATTAAAAGTGAAGTGCAGTAGTCTCCAAATGTTCTTAACAAAAGGTCAAGATATAAACAAATGCTCTACAGACTCTTCTGTATCGCAAAAGACACATTCTTTACATCCTGTCCATCTTCTTTTAGCTAGATTATTCTTTGTTAGCAAGACACGTTTACTAAGAAACCATAAGAAAATCTTTATCTTCAAAGGTATTCTAAGTTTCCACAAATATTTGTGTAAAAATCTGGTGTGGCCATCTTATATCTTATATTTACTAATTGGAGGCACCGTAGAAAGCACCACGTTAATCCTGGAAACTTAACAAAACTATCCGTCCGATCTGAGGCATTATGGATTTACAGCCGTCGGGTAGAGTCCTGGCAAACTATCCCACACGCACGCCTACGGCTGCCAAAAAGAACAACCTATCCTCTGCGGCTTTTCTGACGACCCATCACCGAGCGATTGGATTTACTTCCTCGACTTTAACGCTACATGTATTCTGCAAGCCATCTAGAAGAGGATCGTCACCAGATCGAGTCTCTCCTGATTTCCTTTCGTCTCAACTCCCCATCTTCAAAGAATTCCAATCCTGGATGATTGAGGCGTTGGATGACGACGTGTCCCGCATCCGCTCCCCACGTCGTCAACTTCCGTGATCAATTGATGATGCAGATCGATCTAAGAAAAACCAGGATCGAATCCGTCCTCTCGATGAACCTGTTCCCGTGCAAACTTTCGATTTCCTTTAGCTTTGAAATTTTGTGTACGCTGCAGTCTAGATTCTCTTTTAGTCCAGTCAATTTCCGTGATGAATGATTGAGTGGATGAGCTGCTCTGTACCGATGTCAGTTTAAAATAGATATGATCGGTGTTGTCATTGGGAAATTCACAGTACTAATTAAGCTTTACGGCAATGGAGGATTCCAGCGGCCAGCAAAGCGTGCCGAGGCGGATGGAAAAATCATCTAGCGATAAGCAAGGGCCAGTTACGCACAGGTTATACTACCTCTATTTTTCCTCATTGTTAATTCTTATATCTTAAAACATCTGTACTGATCAACCATTCCTCACGTCCTCATTGTAGAGTATTTTTTGACGTTGGTTTACTAATATATAGCTGAATAGGTAAAACATGACTGAAAAAGGAGATTAAATGCTGATGTGATCTATATTTTCACTGGATGTATAACATGCTTTGTGTAATTTTGAAGGCTCTCTCGCAGTTTTTTTCTAGGCAGAGGATCCTTGGTGATGATTCATGTATTGCTCTGACTAATAACTGAAAAATAATAGAAAATGACAATTTGATGCATGATATTTGGAGGTCATATTTACTGAAACAGGAACACTTTCTGAATTTTCTCTTTCCTTTTTACTGGAGATACACTGACTCCATGTTTTCTCTTATTTTGGAGGCTCTCTCTGTGTTGATTAATTGCCTGAAGATCTTTCATGATGACTCTGTTACTGTTCTATGTAATAACTGAGAATTTGTGGGCAATGTCAATTTGAAACATGATGTTTGCAGGACGTATTTATTCAACAACCTTTTTTGTGTTTTTCTCCTTCGTTTTTATGTATATTCAAGGACTTAATTCATGTTACTTACGCCATGCAGACTTCTGGATTATGTACTTCAAACTTTCTTCTCTGACCTGGAGCTTATGACTGGCATAGCGAAGTCCACCATGGATGCTCTGCAGTATCTAAATATGGCCTTCATATTCCTATAACTTGCACTTAATACCTCCTCTCTGTCGTGCATGTCCTTAGTTTTTTCATTTCGACAATTTTGTATGAAATGAAATTCAGGTGCTGAATCAACACCGACCTTTATAATTAATAAATAACACCTTTAAGAAAACTACCATCGTGTTTTCTTTTACCATTTGTGTTTTCAGAATCTAGGACTGCATGTATTTTGTTGCGTACCCGGATTGACTAAACAATGTTGAGCACTGCCATGTGGTGGGGAGAAGCAACTAATGCATCGTTTTTTACCTGAAATCAAAACCTGGAAAGAGCGTTCCCGAAACAATATCAATCACAGCATGGTCCCGCGTTGAAATTCCATAGTTCAATGTTGTTGAACGATTGAGGCCACCAGTAACTCGATGAATCGATGCTGACATCTACCAAAATGGAAGCAGAGGAGAGGCATCAGCCGTATCAGGTCAGTGTCATCAAAACTGGATACTTCACAAGGATTTTTGTTACTCCTCATTTCTCATTACCAGAAAATGTTTGTACTATCTCCTTCGACCTGTTTACCCATAACTAACGTCGAGAACTTATCCCTGATGATATATGAATATATGTAAGAAATATTATATTATTAAGTAACCTGAAGTTATTCTCCCGCTTAGTAGTAAAACTAATCTTCGTGAAATTTGGAATAATTTGTCTAACATCTCACCCTTGCATATTAAATAGTTGAGATGTAACAAAGGAGATATTTTCTTAATAAATAACTTGGTACTATATAATATATTTTATGATTCTGATTATATCATGCTCGATCCTATGTGGATCGATAAGTTAACTAAATGTTTTTTTCTTCCAATCCCACGAATGCACAGGATTCTGAAACGGCAACACGTTACATCCAAGAACTATATAATCTATACTTTAAAACCTAATATTTAGACTATGACCTGCAAATCTGAAGATGCCCTATGACCGCACAACTGTAGAAACATACTAATGGCGTCTACGTCTACTGAAACTCACAAATAAAACTACTCCAATCACGAAATAATATTTATACAATTGTCCTTACTGATTATAGTGTACACCGGTTGATGTTATAATATTCAAATTTATATCTGTAATTTCCGCATGGTTGATATTTGAAAAACATATTTTGAATGAATTGGTGAAAACTATTTGCTTTCAATTTCTTAATACATATTCCTAAAAATAGCTAATAGCTAGCCCGTGCAGGTGCACGGGTTAATGACTAGTACATGTAATCCGCATACATAGACTTAACGGAGAAGAACCGCTTGTTGCTAATCTCCATTTAAACCTATCGGCCTCATCCGAAATTGTGACTTGCATCAACCGAGCAACAAGGTGCATCCAAGCATCCCTTTTATCACCTATAATTGCCCGGCGAAATTGTAAATTGATTGGGACCGTGTTCATAACTTGAGCAACTAAAACGTTTTTATGTCGCACAATGTTATACAAACTCGGATATTGGGAAGCCAAAGGTGATCCGCCTAACCATGTATCCTCCCAAAATCTTGTTTGTAAACCATTCCCCACTGCAAAAGACCCACGAGCAAAGAAATCTTGTTTAACCCCCATGATCCCCTTCCAAATAGGAGTCTGTTGGTTTTGCCTGGACGTGAGAAAGCGTCTTGCCCGTCAAATATTTGTTACATAGTAATTCTTGCCAAACCCCTTGTTCAGTTAAAAAATTTAACAACCATTTTGATAATAGGCTCTTGTTTTTAAGTTCCAAAACCTCGATTCCCAAACCACCTTGGTCCTTGGGTCGACAAATAATGTTCCATTTTGTAAGCCTATATTTTCTTTTAGTTTGATCACTCTGCAAAGAAAGCGAGATCGATAAAAATCCAATCTTTTTTGTACCCCTACTGGTATCTCAAAGAAGGATAGTAGAAACATGGGTAAACTGGTTAAAACCGAATTTATAAGGACCAAGCGATCTCCATATGAGAGCATCTTTCCAATCCATGCTCCTAATTTCTTTTCGAATCTATCCTGAACTGGTTTCCATTCTTTGTTTAGGAGTTTTCAATAGTGAATTGGAATACCAAGATATTTAAAAGGAAGTGAGCCGCTTTCACACCCAAAAATATTTCGGTATATATCTTGCATCTCTTTTGCTTTTCCAAAACAAAATATCTCGCTTTTGTGGAAATTGACTTTAGACCCGAAAGTTGTTCAAAAAAGGATAGGATTAATTTCGTGTTCACAACTTTCGCTAAGTCGTGTTCAAGAAATAGAATAGTCACTACTAGGAAAACCATTATAGGTAGGTTGTATTCTGTGGCGCACCCCTAATTGGTGCGCCACAGAAATATAATTCTGTGGCGCACCAGGCCTGGTGCGCCACAGAAATGTGACTTTCTGTGGCGCACGTGGCCAGGTGCGCCACAGAAATATGACTTTCTGTGGCGCACCAAGCCAGGTGCGCCACAGAAAGTCACATTTCTGTGGCGCACCAGGCCAGGTGCGCCACAAAAAGTTATCCAGGGGGCAGGTACAAAATTGAAAAAAAAAATTCTGTGGCGCACCAGGCAGGTGCGCCACAGAAAGTTGACATTCTGTGGCGCACCAGGCAGGTGCGCCACAGAAAGGTCACATTCTGTGGCGCACCAAGCTGGGTGCGCCACAGAATCTCATTTTTCAAATCCCACCCCCCCGTGGATCGCCTTTTTTAGTCTTCCAGGAATAAAAAAAAATGAAAAAAAATTCAAAAATTAAAACCCTTTGACATGTGGCTAGGTATGCGTGTCTAGTACGTGTAGAAATTTTGAAATATGAATTTTGACCTTTTATGCAACAAATGAAAAAGAAATCTTTGTACGGCCATAACTTTTGCATACGACGTCAAAATAACGCAAATAATATGTCAAAAAAATCGTGAGAAAAATCCGAGTTCGAATCCACCAGGGTTTACCCGGTCAGCAATTCACAGATTCCGCAAATTCAAAAAGAAAAAAAAGTTATTTGAAACAGACGATTTTTCGCAGCAAAATCAAAAAAATTCAAAAATTCAAAAAAATTCAAAAATTCAAAAAAGACACAGAAATATATTACAAAGAAGATTGTTGAATGTTTTTAAAGTGTTTTGACTTTTTTGGATTTTTTGAGTTTTTTGAATTTTTTTTGAAGTGTTTTGACTTTTTAAAATGTTTTGACTTTTTTGGATTTTTTTTAGTTTTTTGAATTTTTTTGGATTTTTGAAACTTTTTAAATCATTTTCAAAGTTTAGAAGTTTTTAAAAAATCTGAACTTTAAAAACGCACATTTATAACACATAGGTAACATGCACATACAAAGACTTAAGAGGATTCATATGATATATATATCAATAAGAACTTGAGTAGCATAAGGGTAGGTGAAGTGGGTGGAACTTAGAAGTTAAGCGTGCTAGGGTTGGAGCACTTTGAGGATGGGTGACCTAGCGGGAAGGTAGAGTTCAAAAGATTCAAAAAATTTGAAAATAATTCCAATAAATAGGATTTTTCATATTATTTCATATTTTGATTTTTCTGATTTTTTTTGAAACTTTTTTTTGCAGCTTTTGAATTTTTTGAGAATTCTGTGGCGCACCAGTCAGGTGCGCTACAGAAATCCGCATTTCTGTGGCGCACCAAGCTCGATGCGCCACAGAAAGTGGGTTTCTGTGGCGCATCTGCCTGGTGCGCCACAGAAATAAAAATTTTGTGGCGACGATTCTGTGGCGCACCAGGGATTTCTGGGGGTGCGCCACAGAATCCCTTTTTGGTGCGCCACTGATAGGGCTTTTCCCAGTAGTGAGTATCATCCGCATATTATAGAATTGAAACGCCACCGTCGACTAGGTGAGGAATCAAACTACCCACTTGTCCATCCTCTTTCGCCTGTGAAATCAAGATTGCTAACATATCAGCAACTAGATTAAAAAGTATAGGGGATAATGGGTCACCTTGACGTAACCCTTTTAGTGTTTGGAAATAATGGCCAATGTCATCATTTACCTTTACTCCCACACCCCCACCTTGAACAAACCTAGCAATCCATTCACACCACTTAGGTGAGAACCCTTTCATACGTAATGTTTGTTGTAAGAAGGACCAATTAACTTTATCATATGTTTTTTCAAAATCAATTTTGAACAAAACTCCATCCATTTTCTTCCGGTGAAGTTCATGGATAGTTTCATGAAGCACTACTACCCCTCTAAAATATTTCTACCTGGCATGAAAGCTGACTGTGAAGGTCGAACCACCTTGTGAGATACTGACGTAACCCTATTAGTGCCCACTTTAGTAAAAAAATTGAAACTGACATTAAGAAGACAAATAGGCCGATATTGCTCTATTCTACTCGCGTCTTCCTTCTTGGGCAGTAAGGTGATCACCCCATAATTTGACTTAAAAAGAGGCAACTCTCCAGATTGTAGTTGGGAAAACATAGCCATCAAGTCACTTTTTATGACCCCCCAATTTTTTTTTGATAAAACTCTGCAGGGACCCGTCTGGTCCCGGAGCCTTATTATGTTCCATTTGAGAAATAGCCTCAAAAACTTCCTTCTCCGTAAAGTTAGAATTCAAAATATTGTTTTCAACATTGGAGATCTGAGGCATATCCTCAGTTCGGTTCTCCTCTAAGGAAAAGTAATTCGGGGCCAGCACCCCAAATAGCTTCTTATAAAACTCTGATATAAAGGTTTTCAGGTTAGTTTCACCCACAATAGTTCCTTCATCTTGCTCCAGTTAAAAATTTCATTTCTTCCGATGCTTGCCGTTTGCAATCAAGTGGAAGTATTTAGTATTGGCCCCTCCTTCTCTAATATGTTTTACCTTGGCTCGTTGAGCCGACTTCGACTCTTCATCTCTCCTTAAATTTGCTAAATATTTTTCTGCCTCTTTTTTGGCTTCCATCTCGGCCACGCTTAGAGGTATTGATTCAGATTTGAAATCTAATGCATCGATAAGCGCCGTCAACTTATCTCTATTCTATTTGTACTCACCACTCATATTCTTATAGCCCAACCCCGTAGGAATTGTCTAAGATGTCTAATTTTATTCTGCCATATTTCAATAGGCGTTTTCCCATTGTTTACTGCCAACCATTCTCTACGAACCAAATCATAAAAGCTTTCTTGGCGCATCCAAGACAGCTCAAAGGTGAAATGATTTTTATTCCCAACATGTGCCTGTTCTCCTGAATTGCTAATCAAGGGTGTATGATAAGACCCCGTACGAGTCCGAGCATGAACAGTAACTAATGGAAACTTTTGTTCCTACTCTACGCTAGCAAGGAACCTATCTAGTTTCTCATAAGTTGGCACCTCTCTCCGGCTGGCCCAAGTGTATTGTCTTCCCGAAAGTTTTAATTCCTTTAAACTAAGACTTTCAATGATAGCATTAAAAATAAAAGGCCAACGTGCATTAAAGTTGTCGTTATTCTTCTCTTCCTGCCGTCTAATAATATTGAAGTCGCCTCCTACCAACATAGGCAGCGATTCATTTTCACAAATTCGCACTAGTTCTGCCAAGAACTCTGGTTTGTTAGCTTCTTGTGCTGCTCCGTATACAACAACAAGAACCCACATAAAACCATCTCTTTTTGATTTAATCTGGAGTTTAGCACAAAAATCTCCCGCCACAATGTTCAGAACCGACAGTGTGTTATTATTAATGCCCACCAGGATCCCTCCCGACCGACCATGTGGAGGGAGGCAGAACCACGCATAGTCTATACCTCCCGCCAAATGACTTAGGAAAGGTGTGGTAAAATTTGATCTCCCTGTTTCCAATAAGCAAGAAAATCTAAAGTTTCATTCCTCACTGTCTCATGAATAGTATAATGTTTAGCCGGATCCCCCAAACCGTCTGTATTCCAAATCATTCCTATCATTGCTCTACTTATTCAGTTTTTTAATCCTCGCACTTCTACGCACTTTAGTATTTGTGTTAGTCATACGCTTGCGACCACGCTTACCTTTTGGTTTCGGTGGTGAAAGATCCGTATGATCTCCCACCACTTCTTCTTCTTCGTCATCAATTAAATCCTCACTTAGATTTGTAGCTCTACGAACTACTAAACTTCTCTCATCGCCCTCGACTAGAGCATCCAATGAATTTTTTAAATAAATGACAGATCTATCATGCTTAACATTTTTTTTTGTGATTAACCGAGGAAATGATTTGTTCATTGTTTTTACCCAGAGAGACACCCAACTGGTCGGCCCTAGCAATTATTTCAGAATCCGAAAGAGATAAAAATGATAACTTAGAAGGTATTATTGTACCTGAAAAGTTGGCAGGGTCCTTGCGTTGTGCCAACAACATGGCCTTCTCCATGGAGTGCATCTCCGCCGTGGGCTGCGCACGTAGGCGCCCACTCAACCGCACCTTGGTCGTAGCAGTGAAAGGCATCGCTCCATAAGCCAGGATCTCAGCTTCGGTAGGCATTGTGCGAGGCATAGCCCCCAGCTAGCCCGCCTGGCTGAGTTGCTATACCATTAACATCTCCGGGTTCAGCAGTCCCCTCAGACAACGGCAAGTCAGTACACATGAGATGCTCCGTCGAGTCCCTCTCTATGGTCCTGACCGGAGTTGTGTAACCATCAGCCTCTAGAGGTACAGTAAAATCCGCACCATCAAACCCAGCACCAGCTGTCATGGCAGTGAAAATTGACAAATGAATCTCCCCAGCACAAAAAATGCCAAAGAAATCTCTCCCAAAAATAAAAATGAAGTTGCCAAAGGGACATGAACGAGCTGCCAAAAAAGAAATCCGGCCTGAACCTGAACGAGCCCGGAAGTACAGGTTAGTTAGCTAGTACACTAGTACGACAGGGCGTACTACAACTCTACAAGCAAGTACGATTAGCTCCCGATATCCAGGACACCAACGCATTGCTGCGATGATTCAAGGATACAATTTGCCATGTGCTCACTACTCAGTTCGCAGCATGCTATAGTACTACAGGATGAGTACACAATGACACAAAATGATACTGGCATACTGGATATTAATTAATACGGAGTCCTAGTAATCCTCTTTGCAGTAACAAAACTTACTGCCGGCTGGGCTGTATCGCCATCGCGCTCACTGACACCAATATTCTATTAAGTAATAACTAGGAAAGGTGTCCGTGCGTTGCAACGGGAGGAGGGATTCGTATCGGATAGTCCTATAATGATGTTTTTTTTTGCCGAACCACAATCATGGTCTACCTTTGCACAAAACACCATAGTTTGAGGTAATTAGTCGCAAAGAACTCAAATTTGTCATTAACAATGTTAACCTGAATTGGGCACGTTAGGCTTACCTGTAGGGGTCCTACCTGCAGTACCAACGTGGCATCCCCACCCGGTTGCCGTTTTTCCCCACTGGCGCACTCGCGCGCTTGTTCGTCTTCTTGGTCGGCGAATTTCCTGGGCTTTTGCTGCAGCGCCCGAGAGCTGAAGCCACGGGTGTGAGTTGCGATTGGTGCGCTTCAGGCCTTGGATGAGCTACCCCACGGAGAACTGGATGCCGTCGGCGATGCCATTCTAGAGCGTTGTTTATTTTCCAGACATGATCTACTCTCTCGCTCACTGATTTCTCTGATAAGCTCAACACACACATGGTGGATAAAGACACGGATAACCAATACAGTCACAGGTCGATCTTTGCTTTTATTCCATCGCTTAACTTAAAAGAACGGAAAGCCTGCCACGATCCATTATTTGCGAGCTTAGATCTATAGGTTCTGGCTCATGCAGTCGACATGTAGAACAAGAACAACACACCCGACCCAAGTACACTTATTTAGCTACTGAAGAAAATAAGAACCAACTGAAACGGAAACTGCCGATGCTAACAAGTGCTTCCTGGTACCACGTCGACTCAGCTAGCTCGCCGACCGGAAGCCGCCATGTCGTGCGTCATTGCCAAAGCTGAGCATACACCCCCCATCGATTCCCACCACAGTGGCGAGTCATGAGATGATGAGAGGGGCCGCAAGCGGGGCGGCCAGCTGGAGTGTATACGGCGCAGAAACGCCGTCCAAGAAGAAGAAGTAGACTCGTGCGAGCAGCAGCATCCCGTTCCAGTCACCGGCGCGCGAGGTTTGCTACGCAGTTGACCGCGGTCGCGGTCCTCCTTGCCTCCTGCCGCCGTGCGTGTCCTCGCCCGGCCCCGGCACACTTTGATTAGTTCGGCCGGCCGCTAATCTAGCCGCCTGCCCGCTCTCTGCTGCTGGATCGGTTCAATGTGGAGGGCAGCAACAACTACAACTGCCTATGCCCTCAACCCCCGATTTAGATCATAAGCTCGGATAGATTTGATGCAGCCCAATCGATCGATCCCATATGTAAAGGCTGAGAGAAGGAAAGAAGAGGCCGACTCGGGTCTGGGATTTTTTGAAACGTTTTTTTTTTCACTTACCGGTGGCATGGTGGGTAATTTGTGTCAACTTTAGGGGTAGTTTGAACGACGTACGAGAAGAAGTCTTAATGCTTTTATTATTAATATATGTATAGATAGGTTAATTAGTTATGTCGTCATTTGCATATGCCCTCAACCTCGATAGTTTATGTAAGAACACGGTGGTACGTGCCGAGGCAAAACGATCCTCATTTCAGATTATATGCGAAAATTATTACACATGCTTTCAAGATGGAATTAATCGTTTTCCATATGCATGTATAGTTGCATACATCGGACTATCAGATATGGACATAGTCTGTTTTTTTTCTTTTCTGAATGTATGCAAATGATCTCCCTGACAACACCCTTTTTTCCCTACGATTTTATAATAGCCGGGAGTTTCAGTATCACAAACATAACAGAACAGAACAAAGTTCAAAACACTCGAAATCATGAAAGCTAGTACCAGAGAATACACAGAGACAAATATATAGAGCCTGAAGATGTATCTATACCTAATAATAAAAGCACTAAGGTTTCTTCCTCCCAATTTTCGTCCGTTTATTGGTACGTCGTCCTGGTTTCCTACGTCGCGTGGTTGTTCCCGATGGGTGGTCTCATACGTCGTACTGACAGACTGACGTGTGTTCGTTTCCGTTTCCATTTCGTCCTCCTCATCCACCGCATACAAACTGTTTCTTTTTTTCGCGAGTACGCAATTGCGTACCATATTTATATAGAAGAGAAAGAACAGAGTACAGAAACTGTTCCGGGACAACACCCTACCAGTGCACACCAGCACTCAACACCAACAGGAACTAAAACCAAAACCAAAACCCCAACACAAACCTAATGCACTACCCTCACAAAAGAGTTGTTAACACCCAGGCCAGCATCCTTCCATTGTCTCCAGTCTGCCATGATCTGTTCCACTAGACCCAACACCGTGAGCTGGCCTCTGACGTTGAGGAACACTCGAGCATTTCTTTGTTTCCACAACCACCAGCACACCAGGGAAGCAAAAGTGTCAAAACCTCGCCTCTCCTTCTTGATGAATCTGCGCCGTTCCCTGTGTACTTCTGCATTCAGCGAGTATGAGTCCATCGAGATCCTAGCCAAAGAGATCATCGATGTATCCCGAGCTACCAAGATGCCTCCTCTAGTTCCCTCAGCTGGCAGAAACGCAACACCATCAAAGACAGGTCCGAGGCATTGTGAAACCACGAAACCATCAATCACCTCCATTTTTGTTTCCTGAAGGCACACCAAATTCACCTTCAACATGGCCACGAATTCTCTAATAGAATCCCTCCTGCCCGAGTCATTCAGACCCCTGGCATTCAAACTTTGAATCTCTGGGTTGTAATCCATTGGGAAACTAAGAGGAAAAAACACCTATGCAACCCAAATCACTGGGCCGGAATCCCACCCATACCTCGGTCAAGACCCGAACAGCTTGCGGGCATAGTCTTACCGAAAATTGCCGCCATCGCCTTCAGATGCGGCTTGCCCACCGGTGAATCAAACAGGCCCCGGAGCTCCTGCACTGCGGATTCATCCACATCCAAGCTAGGTTGGGCGATCCCAAGAACCGACAGGAGCGTGGATTCAGCAACCGAGGCCTTCTTCTGCTTCCTTGCCGCAGGAACAGGAGCACCACTAGGTCCTGAGCCCGCAGCCCTCGTAACCCGCCGCGGGGTGGCAGGCTCCAGGACACCTCTGGCCGTAGCTACCTCGATCGCTCGCAGAAGGGGAGGTGCCAGTTTCTTCAGGATTCCGGCGCAGAACCGCCACATCTTCCCGAACGCTGCATCTTGCTCGACAGCAATGGCTGTGCGAGTATTCTGATCCAAAAAGATGCCCTGCATCTGGTCGTTTGGCCCATGAAAAGAGACGAGAGGTTGGATCGAGCCATCCTGGCTGCTCAACTCCAATTGGGCCTCTGAGCTGGGCTCCCGAAGCTCCGAAGCTCGACGGCCCAACAGCGGCAGATGTGCATCCGACGAAGGCGCGCGAGCTGAACCAGAAAGCGAAATTTGAAAGAATTCAGCGCTGTCCACCTCATCCTCCTCCAGCGAGTTAGCAGGGATCGATGTGTCTCTGACAGCCGCTTGAACCGATCCACAAGATTCAGTCAAAGAAACCTCGAAGAACTCTGGCCTAGCTGCGTACTAGCACCCCATGATCTCAACCTGACGCGAGTGTGGCAGCGTATCACAAGAAAGTGCATCAGACATGGCTGCCATGCCCAGCTCCAAAGCTCCCAAAGAGGCCGTCATGCCCACATCGCCCTGCAACTGATCTGTTGCAGACTGCAAGACCGGCCCCGCCTTTTCCAAAGGCGCGCTGCCAACTAAGACACTGCCCGTTGCAGCCACCACTCCTAGCGCAGTAGAGGAAGCCTCGGGATCCGCTGCGCTTGCAAAAGCGGCATTGTCGGCACGTCCCGACGCCGTGGTCGCCGGACGCGCACGGTACACCACGAGTTCAGGGCTGACACCACCCCCATCCGCCACTGGCTGCAGGCGACGTGTCAACATCTGGCCATCCAACCTGGGTAGGCGCCAATCGGACGGGCCACGCTATTGCATCCGTGAGGAGGCAGCACGGAAACCATGCCGGCGCACTCCGGCGCCGCCACCGCCGCCAGCGGCGAAAGGACCTCGCCGGTCTGGAACACCCTTCTGCCAAGACATGGTGTTGGATGTCCAGAACCCTGCTCCATCATGTCCAAAGTCCTCCTCCTCCGGCACTCCGTCGCCATCACTTCCGGGAGATCCATGTCTGGCTAGACGTGTGGACCGAGCTTTCTGGCTCGGCCCTAGTTTCCTGGGCTCGGTGCGAGCTTGACTCGGTCCGCTGAAGAATTTGACCGAGCCGAGCTCCTTTCTCTGGACCGTCACGGGCTCGGGCCGAGCCAGGCTCGGCTCGGGCTGGCTCGTTTGGCCCGCTAAGATTAGTTTTTTTCTTCGAGAGGAGAGAACTGGGCCTCGATGCGTGGCCTTTTTGTCTGTTCGATAGTTGCATTGCAGCGAGGAGGTCTTCGTCCTCTTCCTCTCCCCGCATCTGAGCACAAATTAGGTCGCGCCGCCGCCGGCCACGCCCCGCCCCCACCCACCACCCTCTAGTAGATCGCCCAGTAGCTTTGCTCCGGTGGATCTGCTCCGGTCGCTCGGTTCCGTCCCGGGCTCACGAGCATGATGCAGGCCACCGCTCACCTCTGCTCTGCCTCCGGCTTCGTCCCGTCCAGCAAGCTCTGCCTCGCCACCCAACATCGCCGATGTAGCCTCCGCCGCTGCCGGAGAAGACGACCCCACCTGTCAGTGACCCGCCACCGCCAGGCTCGCGAGGTGCACCGAGCTGCACCGAGCTTTGGGGAAGCTCGGGCCGAGCTCCATTTGGCGGCTCGCCGGCAATGTCGAGCCGGCTCGGGGCTCGGCAATTTGGACCGAGCTTTTTGCTGGCTCGCCCCGAGCCGGACCGAGCTGGCTCGCGTCCAGCCAGAGATCCATGGCGGCCAAAACCTAGGGCTTCCAAGAAAATGAACTCATCAACACGCTCCACATGGATCAACACCCGATACATCAGTAGGCCCAACTCCTTGTTGTGGTCATCCGGCGGCGGGAACGCCACCCCATCCACCGATTCCGGCACCCACAGCTTCCGCAGTGGCGGAATTTCCTCAGGGCTGGTGGCCCAAGCATCTACACGGAAAGTGCAGAGATCTTCCCGGCTGAGCATTTCTGGAGCCACCGCAGTGATCGAGCAAGAACCACCAAGCAAGCTTTGCATGGTTTCCACCTCCCACGCATGCGGCGGGACGCCCTCCAAGGCCAGCTGCACCCACGAGCGCATCTTGACTTGTCTCGCCTGAGCTTGCCGCGTCCACTGACGGAAGAACAGCCTGAAATGCGCATGCTCCAGGAACGGCCGCGCCGCCACACTGCGCAGATGTTCCTCCGTGCGAAAAACCACCATGAAGTCTTCCGGCTGGAAAAGATGCACCAAGAACGTACCACGTGGAATTCCGGCTTTGAGAACCAGCGCATCCTCCACTTGCGCCTTTGAGACTGCCGGCCTGGATCCGCCAACGTACACGACCAAGGCAAGCCAGAGCCTTTCTTCCATGTCATCCATCCGAGCCGACCGCCGAATGATGCAAGGTTGAGGTTCGGCGAATTCAGCAAACTCTTCACCCCGGTGGCGAACCTAGCGCTCCGTCGTCATGCCATCCTCTTGGCTTCTTCCCCTCCACGCATCCCGGCCGGCCGCCGAAGGTTCAGAGGGTCCCGGTTGCCCAGCAGGTGTACGCAGGTCCGGCGCGCCAAGCTGTCTAGCAGCAGGCGCACCCTGAACCCGTTCACCAGGCTGTGCAGCCGCGGTTCTCACCCCAGCCGTCCGATTGCGCAGAGCCACCGCCGCCGCAGCTCAACGGCGCAGCTCCTCTGCCGACTCCGGGCTGCGCGGCCTCTTGCAACCACCGAACAATGTCCTTCTTCAGCACAACGATGCAAACCTGCTCGTTGATGCAGCCTCGCTTGAAGTGGCCAGCTTGCAGGCACTTGAAGCACTTGCCGGCAAGCCCCGGCGAGACATGGCGCTGCCCCGCGCTCAACTCGTGTGCCCGCTGCGCCTACTTCCTATGCCTCCAAAGGGTCTTCCTCGATGGCTTGGGCACCTGCCAGACCAGACACTCCTGCACCGGCCGGCGAGACGGCTCCAAATCCGCGCGCGGCACACCCGTCACTGCTGGCCCAGCAGACTCCGCCTCGTCCGTCCGCTCCTCCTCACTCCTCGACGAGGCCAGGGATTCGGACGACAGAAGGCCCGAGACCACCGGACACGGCGAAGAAGCCGAGCTCGGGCTCGCCGGCGGCGCCATGTGAGACAACAGCTCCTTACCTCTTCCACGAGCCCTGACCAGATCCCGCAGCCGGGTGGGTGGACGCCGTCCCCGCGTGGGTGGCGGCGGTTTGGTGGACGCCGGGGCCGGAGTGGCCGCCGGCGGCTGGCGCGCGTGCGGAAGAGCTCCCTCTCTCACTCATCCCTCCCTCTCGAGCTCCTCAAACTGTTTCTCATCTCCCCGTTCCAATCCAATCTCGCAAGTTCATCGCTTAAGCAGCCCTGGATCGATTCGAACGAGCCGTCGTCGACCAGCTCCAGGCAGAGCGACGTCGCTGAAGGCGTCGACGGGGAGGAGCGACAAACGGCAAGGCCTCAGTTTGCCTCCGCCGCCCAAATAGTCCTTCATCCCGCTCTGACTAGACCTGCTTGCCGGTAGAGCCGCGCGCCACTCAGCTCGCCATGCTCGCAAAGACAGCTCCACCTGCCAGCTTCGTCCCCTGCACCCGCGTGCAAAGAGCAGCAACAGATCGGTGTCTGCTCGTACGTATATACTTGGATGATATACTACTACTTGCTAATCAAGGACTGTAATTACTGGATGCGTAGTTCGGATGGTTGATTTATCGTTTTGGTATGCGATAGGATGAGAGAGATTGAGAGAGAGGAGAAAGGGAGATCAGGTTCCTACTCAGCGGTGGATTGAGAGAGATTAAGAGAGTTTGAGAGATTGATACATTGAGGATTGCTACCAGCTCGTGTGTGAGACACACGGAGCAGAGAGAAAATGATAGATTTCAGAGTGGAGACCATGGTTTCAAATTTCATTTTCTGCAAAATTTTGGCCCCTACTGAAATCACTGAAATTCAGTGAATTTCGATGAAATCTCGCTGAATTTGAAAACCATGGTGGAGACACATCAACGACTGTACTACTATACTGATAGATTTGAGAGTGGAGACACATCAACGACTGTACTACTATACTAATGGAATTTTTATGATCTTACAGAACTGACAAGTTCAGTATCAAAACAACAAATCACACTTGGAGACGCGAGGGCGTTTGCCTTCACAGATGACCCCGGAGACTGCGGAGTGTAGATATTGTTGCCCCTGTTTTTCCTTTTAGGTCTTCATGACCATTACTCCTTCCTCTTCTTGAGGAACCCATGTAAATGAACTTTGCTTTCTACCTAATCGAATGGTAGTACGCCTGCTTTAAACCTCAAAAAAAATCATAAAGTTCAAGTCTATGAATTAATACTACTTTATTTATGTCGATTATTGTGTTTTATCGATACTTTGTTGTATTGTTTGAGAGAGAGGATTGGTAGTTAGAAGACATCAATAAATATATGTGTAAATCAGATATACAGTGATATTTGAAGAGTGCATTGGAATGCAAAGAGAAAAAGAGAGTGAAGTTTTTGGAAACCAAAAGAAATTTTGGTGAGTTAAATTTGCACAGCCCGCTGGACTTGCTCTAAATATCCAAGAGGAGGGGGAGAACGAGCACTCGTGCACCGATAAAAATTGACGTTCACGCAGTCATGCACTGAACCGGCAGGAGCGGTGTGTGTGCATGGGACTAAGACGAGACATGCAAATGGGGCATGGAAGGCATACGAAAGAGTGTCAACGACGGCGACACAAGCGGTATGCTACCATCACCTGACCAAAATTTTAAATTCTTACGATTTGAAACACATGGGGTTCATCCGTAGCAACGCACGGGCATTTTCTGCTAGTATATAATAATAGTTATTACATGAACACTACATTATATCTTGCCTGCACCAGTACTATTTAATCATCTTTTTCTATATCTAGGCACGCGTTTTGATTTATGGTAGTTAAACACTCAATAATATACGCAAAACATTAAAATGCTACAGTCCACTACTGTTGTAGATGAATTCCCGCCTTTTTCTTGATGGCATTTTCTAGTTCGTCACAGAATGAGGGATACATCTTGCTCATCGTTTGTTGGGTTCTCTGTTTCAACATAAGGTAGAATCAAATTGTAATTTTTTTTTTTTAGAAACACAGTACAGACGCAGACGCTCACAAACACGCACGTACAGACACCCCTATGAACGCGCGCACGCAAACCCTACCCCTATGAGCACCTCCGAGAGACTGGTCCGGCAGATCTTGAGGTTGACGAAGTCACCACGGGCGCCTCGCTGTTGACGGGCACGTCACCTACCACTGAAAGCATAGCGCCGGTTAAATCCTGGAAAATCAGGAAAATGCGAGCACCCATGCCAAGTCTGGGACTTGAACCTGGGTGGGCCGGTTCCACCACAAGGAACCAAACCAGCTGAGCTAGGCTCAGTTCGCAAATTGTAATTCTTTTGTATAAACTGATTCACCATTCTAAGGCACATAAGTTGGATTTTAAGACAGGTTGGCCTGGCTATGACTCTTTTTGAGGGTTGACGCTATTTGCTATAGCCCACTACTTAAAACTTTGATATGACCCAATATCTATATTAACGGTGGCGGCATCCATTATTTTTTGCGCCATGACAAGACCCATCCATTAATATTTTGCGCCATGACACTTCTTGAAGTTGGGGTATGCAAGGAGGAAGGATAAAACCAACACGTCAATGCCGAGAGGTGGTTTGGGTACTCCTACATTGGCTCGATCAACACCCTACCTAGATCTAGTTTGGTACACACCAGCCCCGACCATGAAAAAATGGGAGGACGAAGCAAACTCATCCACCTGAGTGATCACGTTGGCCATGTCCGTAGAAAAAACAACGACATAAGAACTCATGGAACTAATCCTCTCCACCAAGACCTGGGGCATGATGATTGATACCCAAAAATGTTGACATCCTTGTAAATAGAACACTAAGAAGCCCGGAAGATGGACCCCGGTCAACCCATATTGACATTGGTTTCCCAAATATGTACTATTGCTAGAGGGTAAATGTGACCTTGCTCGACCTCCAACTCATATATATACACTATAAACAAGGGGCAAGTTGTTAAATCCATGCCCCCTAGCCTATTTATGTGGATTTTGAGCTATCAAGTTATATGGTATTTTCCTTCTTGAAGGAACATTTAACACAACTTTGGGCCTAAGCTGAGACTTAAATTATTACTTACATCTCTAAGGAGTATCCAGTGCGATTTTGGGCCTCAGCACCAGGCTAAAGCCATAGCTTTACTAGGATAGACCCCTTATAACTCATTTGAGACTTGCAGTATTGTACAATTTGCATGCATCCAATGTCACACGATTCAAAAATCTACCCTCAATTGTATGTTTTGTATCTACCTACGATTCATAAAAGTGTCGCAAAATTTTTTTTGAGCAAGCAACGAAGGGCGAAAAGCCCACCTTAAATTTACATTAATACTCAAAAAATGTCGAAAATTTAAACTTGACACTTAGGATTGGAGGAAGTATATGATCGATCGAGGGAGGGGCGGTTATTAGAGTGGCATGTTTTAATCTCCACCATTGATCTTTCGCGTGTACATCATAGTGATCTACTCAAATCCGTGATTCCAATCTAGACCTTGTTTTCACCCTTATATAAGCGTGTTCTATTTTATGGTGAATAGTGTCCATAAATAGGCCCTGGCACGATCCAGTTATACATTCACTAAATGTACTTAAATTCGTAAATGTTGTTTAGAAAATACCTATCATTTTATCTCGATCCACCATTCTTTTGTTAAGAGATGTCTATTAATTATAAGGGGGAAAATACATGATGACAACACCAACATGAAAAGGAGATCGATGTACCTGAAGATGGAGGCTATAGAACGTCTGAAACCCAGACGTGGACGAACTGATGAGGCGGAGTCCTTCGTTCTCCAGCACTTTGATGCACTTGGAGATGGGCAGAGCTCCGGCCATGTTGCTCAACAGGCCGACCTTTACCATGATGTCCCTGTCGTCGAGGCAGGTGGCGGAGACTATTGGAGCTGTGTTCTCCCTTGTTCCGAGAACTCCCGGCTTGCAGCTTGCGCGGGTCAGCTCCTCCTTCTTCTTCTCCAGCGTGTCCACCTCCTTCTGCAGCTCCGGGATGTACTTGAGCACCCCCGTCACCGTGTTCGGAATGCTCAGTTTCTTCTGGAAATCGAAGGCGGATCAATCGATCGGAGTCAGAGGTTTGCAGGAGGATTAATTGGTCGGTATGTATTTGGTGTGAGAAAATTTTACGCACGGTGTGATCGGTGTCGGGGAGGACGGAGCGGAGGGAGGAGTAGAGGCCGTTGAGCTGCTTGCGGCGGTCGCGCTCGTACGCGTTGTGGCTGATCTTGCGGTTGGATGCCTCGCCGCCACCGTACCTCCCGAGGAGGTGCCATTGTTGTTCGCCACCGGCGCGGCCAGGATGCCTTCGTTGTTGAAGTCAAGGCCCGGCCACTGCGACGAGATGCTGCTGGCGAACGGATCGTCAAACATCTGCTGCTGGTGCCCCATTGCTGACCGGGAGAGCTTCTGCTTCCTTGGTCGCGTGGAGAGGCTAATTAGGGATTGATGATGGATGCAACAGAGAACCTAGCTAGCACCTAGCTACCTAATACCGAGCTAATCTAGCTAGTTAATGACATTATTCTTTGTGAGGCTCTAGAAGTATCTGCTAGTAGTAGGGGAGTACCCTTGCCAATAGAGTTTTAAACAGATGTGATTAGCATTAACTACTGCTGCTTCTCATGGCAGGTTTTGGCAGTATGATATATAGAGTCAGGAGCTTGAGCCATTCCCGGAGTGGTGACCTCCCATTTATATAGCTACGGGCCAGTGACGAGGTGGGTCATGTCAGTGTCACATATGACTTTCCAGATAACTAACTTTACCTATCTTATAACTAATTATGGATGTCTAAATCTGAAAAAAAACGACATGAGAGCGAATGGTTTTACCTAGCTTGTACTATACTACGCTATTAGGTTACTACCTACTTGCTCCAAAATGCAGGGGACAAACTCTTGTTTATCGAGTTGCCAATGATATGTATGCTTAATTATCATCACTTGGACTATATATTACTCCATTCGTACCATAATATAACGTGTTTTAAGTATTTTAGTATGTATATTCACTTATTTTGCTCCGTATATAGTCCATATTGGAATACTTAAACATCTTATATTACTGTAATTAGGGAGTAGTAACTATGTAGTGGATCCGGTACTGGATATTGGACTGATTGACATGCTAGCTACTACAATTTCCATCGCATTTCTTGTGTTGCAAAACAGATAATAAAATGCATTTCCCCTTCCGGAAAGAAAAAAGAAAGGCACCCAGATGTATCAAGCATGCCATGTTGGCCTAATATTGACGTGATTCCAGATTTTGTTTCGCTAGCTTGTTGGGCCCAGCTGATGCTGTTTTGGTTGAAAGAACAACATTAACTAATTAACGAACCTCCTGTTAAAAAACTAATTAACGAACCTCTTGTAAAAGCAATGAGTGTGACTAATTCCCATGTATGAGAATAAGTTAGTTCCAAGTAAGGTGAGGTCATCAAATTTCAGTTGCAACACATGTTGCAACTCATGACCAGAACGAATCGCGAAATAAATTCAACAGTTTTTTTCCTGTTGCAACCCTACATGCAACTCAAAATCTTACTACCTCTGGTCCGGTTTAATTGTCGTGGAAAGTGTACTGCGCTAGTTCAAAGTTCTACTAATTAAGCTGGCGACACTTAATACAGATTAGACGAGCAGTTGCAAACTAATTTACAACTCATAGATGCACAAATCAGGATGTACATCGATGGTGAAAGATTTGACTAAGCACTATACCACACATCTGACGAGCCTGGACGTCTCCCCTCTCCCGCTATAGTAACAGAGGGCGATTTGTGCTTTCTCCTTCTCGATCCACCTCGCCGTCGTTGAATCGGCAGATCCCCCACCCTCCGGCGGCGGGAGGATGGGGAATCCCCGATTCACGGTGTGTACATAGCGTAGGATCTTATAGGGCTCCTGCCGGCGGCGTCGTGGAGGTGGTGGCGCGGTCGGAGAGGATTTTGGAGGCGGCGCTCGTCCCCTTCGGCGGTGGTGCTCCTTGGAGCTCTGCGGTGGAGCGTTCGTCTTCCTCTTGCTCGCGGTCCTACGGAACTGCCGTGCGCACTTTTCCCTCGCCGGAGATCGACTGGCGGCGGATCCAGAGTTTGAAGAATAAGGAGAAGGAGGTGGTGATGCGGAGCTTCGCAAAGACGACGATGGTGCAGGGTGCAGGTTCTCAGGAGCCATTGTCCTTGTCCGCGACTTCCCGGCCGTGGAGGGGCTGCTTCCGTTCCAAACCATCAGAGGAGCCGCGGCGCGCCGCCGGCTCGTCCAGCTTCGTCCGTGTCTTCAGGATCCAGCTGGACCCAGGTGTAATTTCTTTTTTAGTCTGAACCTTTCTGTAAGAACGAAGCTGTAATATCACTCCTCTTTTCCCGTAAAAAAACTAGTTTAGAATTAGCAAAACCGAAAAACAAATATAATAGGGCGTGGGATCCGCACTGTAGATGAACAGTGTTCCACCGATTTTCTTCCAATCAGAATCATACACGTGGCTATGGAGACACTTTTGTTTTTTTTTTTTTTTTTTGCACGAACACCTCCGCGGGTCGGACCTACATCTGACGGCCCTCCTTTTCATGATAATATATACACGAAATATATGCGCGTCGACAAGTAGGTTCCATTCCCCTATCGGTTTCAAGTTTGGTCGACTCTAGCTCCTTAATTTCGGATCAAAATTTGCAAAAACATTTGACGAATTTTGTTAAATCCGTCGCACTCGGTCATCCATTTGAATTTTCCTTCCACGAATAAATGGATAACGCCCTTTCAAACAACTTTCATGTTTTAACTTTTTAATTTTGACGGACGTGTACATATTTCCATTTAAACTTCAAATTCGCTGTATTTTAGACTGTGCACACAAGACAAATTCGGGCAAATTTTATAATTTTGATTCAGGGTATTTGAAGCATCGAATTGGAACTCCCACAACGCTCGGCTCACTGTACCTAATACAGTTCATCTACAGTGATGAATAGTATGTGCTGTTTTTTTAAAGTAAAGTACTCACGTTTCCCAAAAAATGTGAGCCGTCCGGAATAAAAAAAATGACATAAAAGTCCCCACGCGCCGATTTTTTACACAAAAGTCCTCGCGTCTTCCAAAAATTGTGGACCAACCACCCAGAATAGAAAAAATTCAGCACAGTCCCCACATTGCAGCATTGTAGCTAAGACAGTGGCGGAAAAAAATTCGACACAGTGCCCGTTCCTATGTACAGTGACGAATACATTGACAAACAGTGCCCTCCGCGATCCGCGCCGTCCATGGCTGATGCGATGGCCCGCGTGGTTCTTTTGCGTAAAGGTCCTTGCGCTCTCCATATATTACAAACTAATTTTAGAAACATCCCACAAAATAAGTTTTTACAAATTAATTTTAGTAACAACATTTTAAGCACCATATATATTTCATATTGCACCGAAATACTATTTTCCCAATTTATTTCCTATACAAAATTCATTTACGATCAAGGCACCAAAATAAATGTTCGAACATTTTTTTTAGGAAAATTCTTCAAGGTAAGAAACTAACGTCAAAAAAAAAATTCCCCTAAATAAAAATTCTTCTAACCCTTGAAAATTGTACCGCTAACAGAATATCAAATTTTCTTCCTTCTATTTCAAACTCGCTTATATTTTTCCCGATGACAACCGTCTTTTGATTACTGATTCATTCGTGCGTTTTCATCTTCGTCCAGAGGAATTATTTTGCTACTGCTTTTGCGTTTTCGTGGTAATTAAAACTATTTTAAAATTGTAACGATTTAAAATTCAAAACCATTTTTTAAAATAGAAATTTGCAAATTTAGTATCATTTTTTAAATTAGAACCATTTTTAAATTTGAAACCGTTTTAAAAAATGAATTTTTTTTAAAATTGGAACCATTTTCAAAAAATAAACAATTTTCCAATTTGGAACCATATTTAAAGTTGGAACCATTTTATATTTGAAACCATTTTTAAATTTAAAACCATTTCCAAAATCAAACCATTTTTAAATTTGAACGTTAAAAGGAACCATTTTCAAAGTGAAACAATTTTTGAACCATTTTTATATTTGGAACCATTTTCGAATTTGAAACCATTTTTAATTTGGAACCATTTTAAATTCAAAACCATTTTTAAATTTAGAACCATTTTAAAAAAGGAACCATTTTCAAAATGGAATCATTTTTAAATTTGGAACCATTATTATGTTTTGAACCATTTTCAAAATGGAGTGATCCTCTAAAATTAACTAAGCGAAAAACTACTGTTTCTCACAATAATATTACACACATATGACAACAACCAATTATCACTCAACGAGCGTCGCCTATCTCACGAACAATAATTCCACCCCATTCACCTGATAAAAAAAACTACATGCTGATGAACCTTCACGTAGTTACCTGCGTGAAAAGAATATGTGTTAGGTTGAGACTCCAAGTGCAGAGTATGTAGTAAGTGGAGGACGTGTTTTCCCCACGAGGGTGACTCGAGAGTTTAATATCGAACTCTCGGGGAATCAGTAGTGAAGATTTATCTTTCCTATCCTTCTTTTGGTTACCTACAAAACAAAGTAAATGTTTTGGTCCTCAACCTCACCTAGTGGTTGTCAAGCACAAGGTGTGAGAATGATATCAAGATAATATGCAATGCAAATAAGAAATAAATATGCAATGGTGGTAAATAAATATGCAAGGATGGTGGTAGCAATGATAAATGATATTTTTCGGTTTTTTTATGATGAATGCAAGATGTAAAAGTGTTTTTGTATTTTCGGATTTTTAAATGGCAGAAAATGGAAAAGTGGTAAAAGTGGTTGGAAAGGTGTTTCTTATGATTAAAAATGGACCGGGGTTCATGGTTTCGCAAATGCACTCTCTCTTTAATAAAGTGGTAGACAATGGAACACTAGAGTTGACATATGAGATTGCAACACAACAGTTTAATGACAAGTTATAATTATATTGGTATCACGTCCTAACATAGAGACCTTTTGGTTATTAGTTTCTCTTATACTCCACCAAGATGCAAACTAAATCATAACACCTCGGTAATTAAGATAACTCAGAGTATAGCAATAAGTATCATAACATGAAGTTAAATAAGAACATGCTAGATCTAGTCATGGAGTAGTGGCAATGATCACACCCACATCTCCGATAGCATGGTATTTCCTTTTATCCCTAGTGAGGCAACAAAGTAAGGTAAAGATACCCAAGTGGATCGCAGAACTTTCTCTCACGTTCACTGCACTAGCCACCCCCCGTTACTCCAACTAATGCACACGTTCTCCCTCACGCGCTCTCATAAACATGCTTTATCATAACAAGTAAATAAGAACGGGGTACATAATATGCATCTACTTTCATAACTGAAACAAAACCATTGCAATCTCCAACATATATTAACTCATATAAAGATCCACACAAAGTTATTACACAGATGACCGTAATCATGTTCAGCAGCTCATACGGTACTAATTAGTGAAGCTCGAGAGAGAGATACATAAGTTACTTCCACAAACCCATAGTCCAGAGGTGGACTACTCCCTCTTCATCATCGAGACGGTGGAGGAGTCGTAGGAGAAGATGGAGACCACGCCGGCAGCGCCCCGCCGGAGTTTCCCCCTCCAATCTGCAGCTCCAGGTCTCTGTTTCGGTGTTTTTGTGTTTCTGCGGCGCTCCTTCCAGAGAACGTTGGGGGACTATTTTTATATGCGTTTTTAGGTCAAAACGGAGTCGACGGCAACGGAGCTCCGAGGCCCCAAAAGGAGGGGCCCCACGCGGCCAGGTACAGGGGCCGCGTGGGTCCACCTATCTTGGCCCTCGGGCCTCCTCTTGTTTGCTTCCTTCGCTCTCACGCTTTGTTCCTTCCAAAAAATGATGCTCGTAAATTTACGGGTCATTTGGACGTCGTTTGGATCTCTAAAACATTAAAATATAGAAATAGGGGTTTCTGCCTGCGCAGGGTTAATTCCATAAAAAATAGGAAACATATCAAATATTCCCAAAATCATTATAAAACAGTGATATAACCCTTATATGATACAAATATGACTGGAATATAAGAAAAAATAATGCAAAGTTCATGTATGCATTTTACATGCATCACATGCTAGCATACGCAAATTAAATCTACAAGCACACGGACTTCCAAATCAACCTAACCACAAATTTAAATTGACACGAGCGCGACGTAAAACCATATTATGGTTCAATAGAGGCAACGTTGATTCTTCCTATTCTTTTTGCATGACTTCAATTTCAAAGTACACGGTGTTCTTATAAATCCCTCTTTATATTTATTACTTCCATTTATAATTACATGCTTCTTAAACCTTTCTATACCTAATAGTGTAATTAAAATATCGTCAGGTAGCTTTGTTATCAAGCTTTCGACACATGTGACTTGAAAATTCCAATTTCTTAAAATTTTATATGTGCACATTGGACATAGAATTTCAGTTTTTTTCCTATTTGGAATATCTTTTTTTAAGGCTACCATATCCCTCTAGCTCACAAAGGAAGCGATGCCTCACACATATCTCTCTGCAAACCTTTCAAAAACTTATCGGTAATATTGTTTTACATACCTTGATTTAAAAATTGGAAAAATTGCATGTATGAATTTTGATGAAAAGTTTCTGGAATATCGTATTTTTCTTAGTTTATGTATATGTATATAACATGCGTTTTTTATCCAAGTAAGGCAATTTAAAACCATCTTACTTGTTTTTTTTAAATGAAGGCAAAAGCTTTGCCTTTTATATTGATATAGAAGGAGCAAACATAACAGGGCCGAGGCCAAACTTAAAAAAGCAGTAAAAAGACAATAACAAAAAACAGGACAGGATCACCCTATCCCGTCTACTCTCTAACTGAGGAAGATTGTCATCGCATCAAGGGTGTGTCAACTCCACGGTTAACTCCGCTAAGGATTTGGCTCCTGCCAACATCCAATTTCATCCTTCGTTCCTGATCTTTTGAAAAAGCACACTGGGCATTGAGAACTTGTTGTTGAAAACCCTCTCGTTTCGCTCCTTCCAAATCTCCCACGTGATAAGGGTTATCGCCGTCTTGAGCCCTTTCCTAGACAGAGAGGTCGTGGCCGCCATGTCCATCCAATAGTCGATCACCCTGGGCTTGTTCGTGCTCAGGGCAAGCAGAATAGCAGGCCACTTGATCCAAGCGGCCCCTCGGCCCAAACGCGTCTGGAGTATCGACACTCAAAGAGAATGTGGCGTGCCGTCTCAGGCTGGCATCTGCAGAGCTGGCAAACCGGCTGGTGCGGCCAGCCCCTAACCGCGAGCCTATCAGAGGTCCACAGCCTATTCTGAACCGCCAGCCAAGCAAAGAAAGAGCACTTGGGGGGAGCCCAAGTCTTCCAGACGATTCCCATGAAAGGGCAAGAAAGGGAGCCAAGGAATTGCGCCTTGTAGGCCGAGCTAGCAGAATAGATCCCAGAGTTTGAGAAGGTCCAAGTGATCGTGTCCTCCACCCCCGGCGATAGGACGGCGTCCTGGAGGAGGTCCCAGAGGTGGACAAACCGGAAGATATGCTCGACATTGAAATTCTGCACCGAAAGATCCGATATCCAGCAGAAGTCCGTGAGGGCATCGCAAACATTTCGGTTTTTACGTCGGGAAGCCATGAAGATGTCAGGAGCAATGACCCGAGGGGGGAGGCCATCGAGCCAGGAAGAGTTCTAGAACGAGGCCTTGACACCATCTCCAATCGTGACCTTGGTTGCGGCGTTGAACAGGTTCTTGTCAATCTCGTCATTTGGGGTTTCAGAGCCCACCCAAGGCTTGTCCGGAGAGGCCCACTCATGCCATAACCATCTAAGACGAAGTGCCCTGGAGAATTTTTCCAGATTAAGGATACCTAGCCCCCCCAGCTTCTTGGGGTGACAGACCTTGTCCCAACTGATCTTGCATTTGCCGACACTGACCTTGTCAGAGCAGTTCCACAACATGCCCCCCTGAGCTTGTCAAAAGCCTTGATCGTCCGCTTATCAGCCTTGAGAGCGGTGAGAAGGAAAATAGGAATAGAGGACAACACCGATTTCACGATCGCCACGCAGCCCGCGCGGTTGAAGAATTTTCCACTCCAAGGGCGCAGGCGGTTTGCGATTTTGTCGATGTAGGGTTGGAGGTCAGCGCGGGTGAGACTACCCAGGGAGAGGGGCAGCCCAAGGTACTTGATTGGAAAGTGAGAAACCACAGCAGGGAAGTTCGCCGTAACCGAGCCCATGTCGATGTCATCGCATCTAATCAGAGAGATAGAGCTCTTGGCGAAGTTCGTGACGAGGCCAATGGCATTGCCAAAAATCTGAAGCGTGTAGACGAGGTTGGAGATGTCATTGGCCGAGGGGATCAGGAAAATTGCCGCATCGTCCGCGTAGAGAAAAACGCGCATTCCTGCCAAGTGATCCTGGATGGGCTGAAGGAGACCCGCCTCGGTGGCCACCAAAGTTCTGTTGAGGGGGTCGATGCCGATGTCGAAGAGAAGCGGCGATAGGGGGTCTCCCTGCCTGAGCCCCCTCCCATGCAAAATGTCGAGCCCGGGGATGCCATTCAGCAGAACCCGAGAATTAGCCGTGGAGAAGAGGATGGAGACCCACGCCCTCCAGTGGTGAGGGAAACCACGCCGCAGCATGACGTCAAGAAGGTAATCCCATCGGATGGAGTCGAAAGCTTTTGCAATATCGAGCTTGAGGAGGAGCATGGGCTCCCAGTTTCGGTGGAGGCGCCTGGCAGTGTTGCGGACGTACATGAAATTGTCGTGGATGCTCCTGGACTTGATGAAAGCACTTTGGCAAGGGGCGCGAGGCGACGGGCCATATCTTTGGCGATAATCTTGGGGATAATGTGTATCAGACTGATAGGGCGATAGTCAATAATGGAGTCAGCCCCCTCCTTCTTCGGGAGCAAGACGATGTTTGCCGAGTTCATGACGTGGAAGTTGTTGATTGACAGCTCGGAAAAGGCATCCATGACGTGCATGAGGTCATGCCTAACCGTATCCCAGCATGAGGAGAAGAAAGCAACGGTGAACCCATCAGGCCCAGGGGCCTTGTCAGACGGCATGGCGTCAATGGCGTCCTTGGTCTCCTCCTCCGAGAAAGGGAGAGCGAGGTCCTCCATTTGGGCCATGACGGGGTTGATCGCCGCCCAGTTGAGGTCGTGGTGGCGCGTGGGAGGAGTTCCCAATGTGTTGGAGAAGTGGTTGTTAATGAGAGTTGCCTTATCCGCATGACTCGTGACCCAACCGCCTTGGTACTTCAATCTCGTGATGTGGTTCTTCCTTCTGCGCGAGTTCACCCGTAGGTGAAAATACTTAGTGTTGGCGTCTCCCACCCTAAGATTGGTGATGCGGGAGGCTTGTCTTTTTCGGGAGCGCTTAGAATGGCGAGACCCATAACCCGCTTCTTCAGACCCGCCTTGAGAAGATTCTCGTCAGGGAAAGAGGGCGGCAGTCCTGCGCGATGTCAGCTGAAGGATGACGTAGAGGGCCATGGTGAACTGTAGCTTGTGGTATGAGAATAGAGTTTTGCTCCAAGCGCGTAGCTTCCTGGCCGTGGTCTTGAGCTTGTGGTTGAGGATATGTACAGGTTGAGTGTGAGTTGAACGCTCATTCCAAGCGTCCTGTACGATCTCCTGGAACCTGGCATCTTGATCCAAAAATTCTCAAAACGGAAAGATGGCGGCTTTCTAGGGCCGCTTATGTTGGAGAGCATTAGCGGGCAGTGGTCCGAGAGGAAAGAGGATAGGGCATTCAGAACGTGACCCTCGAAGGCAATATCCCAACTGGCGTTGCAGAAAGCGCGGTCAAGCTTGACCAGGGCGCGGATGTCTCTCTCGTTACTCCATGTGAACTTCCTATTCTGCAACTTGATCTCCTTGAGCTGACAAGTGTTGAGAGCCTGACGGAACTGACCCATGAGGCGGTGGTTCAGGTTGGAGTTGTTCTTGTCCGAGTCTTGGTAGATCAGGTTGAAATCCCCAAGAATAAGCCATTTCTCATCATTTGCAGGAGCGGAGGCGATTGCCTCGTCTAGGAATGCCCTCTTGTCCATGTCATTTGTTGGGCTGTAAACAGTGGTGATCTTGAAGGTGGTGCCGCAGGCACGAATGCAAACGTCCGCAGAGATGAGGTGGGTTCCAATGTGAATGTTCGTCATGTCGACGTGATCATTGTTCCAAAGAAGTAGAATCCCCCCTCTGGTGCCGATGGCGGGTCTGTGGGCGAAAGAGCAAAGCTTGTAGCCTCCGATGTAAGCCGCGGTGCTGTGGTCGATGAAGTCGAGCTTAGTCTCTTGCAGGCAAGCAATGTGGCAGGGGGTGTCGGCAAAGGTGGTATGCACCGTGTCTTTTCGCACTTGGTCATTTAACCCTCGGACGTTCCAATCCGCGATGTCGAGGATGGGGTTTGTCATAATGTGGTGGGGGCGTTGCCGCTCGATCGGAAGACGGTTTGATGAAATAAAATGCCGCAATGTTGGAGTAGCCGCATGAAGCCATACGAATGGAGGTTCTGAAGGTTCTGAAGATGCAGATCGGACAATAACAGGTGACAAGCCCACCCTGTAGCTGACGAAACTAAAAGTAGCAACATTGAAGCAGTAGTAGACTGAAGACGATCAGCAGTATTCGAAGAGCAGAGAAACGAGAAACTAGGCAGAGGCCTCCTGCTCCACACCCGACACGAGTTCCACGCCACCAGGTCGGGCCATTGCCACCAGAGCGTCATCCACCTCGCTGAAGCATGGCATGGTGAGCTTGAACAGCTTGTTCAGAGCCCGCATGGAGTTGTCCGGGACGGAGTCCTTGAAGCTGCCTTCAAAGGCCTTGCGAGCTTGTACGATTGGGATGTCTTCAGAGCCATCATCCACTCCCATTTTCTTGCAGAGGACCCGGATCGCTCTGTCCATGGTGGGCATGATCGGCTTTGCGCCGAGGCGGGCGCTGCGCCGTGACGGAGTCAGCTCGGTGTTGTCCGTGATGGTTGTCGCAGGCCTGACCACCGGCGCCGGCGCCGGCGTAGGCAGGAGAGGAACCGCAGGCTCGGCGAAGAGGTCCTCAACTGCGGCGATTGCGGCGTTGGAGCCTGGCGGAGAGACGGCTGCGCCGTGGGCGGAGCGCGACCCTCCCAGCAGTTGATCAACCAGGGCCGCACCCGCATCGAGCGGGTCAGTGATGACGTCGGACAGGGCCGCGACGCCGCCCTGCGATGCCGCGAGCATGGCAGCACCGTTCCTCGCGCCAGGGGAGAGCAGGTTCCCGGGCGCCTCTTCTTCTTGATGCATCATGTCGCCCACGCCGCCCATGAGCAGCGGTGTGGGGTAGAGCTCGACGTCCACAGCGTCCTCGTCCGTCTCCTTGGCGTCAGGAGGGGGCCCTCCTCCGCCCATGATCAACGCGGCGGCACCGTCGTCAATCGCTTCTTCCCCTGCAAGCTGAAGCAGCACACTAGCCTGACCAACCTCTTGAACAGGAACAGCACCAGCACTGATCCTTGTCTCCACCATCTTACTTGTGAACTGGATCAATACACCATACAATACTCCAAGTTACAACTGCACGCAACGGCTTATCCTAATCGTCCTTCGGGCTTTATGTTAATCGATAGGACAGACGGGAGGGAAGGATTCGCGAGATCGCGCCCACATAGCGGCACACGCGCTGTGGACGTGCCGGAGCGCGCCTGGCGCGTGCCCGCCCGTGCCCTAGAGACAGGGTTCTTCCATCCCCTCCAACACGCACGGAGGCGCCCTTGTTCTTCATCGATTATAGAATTAATCGAGATTGATTAGCTAGAACTCATTCACCGAGGGCGGAAGAGAAGACCTTGAGGCATTGGCAGATTGTCGATCGACACGAGCTGAATCGTATTAGGGGAGCATGATATGAGCGCCGGCGCGTGGCCGCCCGTGCCGCGGACGGGGTTTCGTCTCGTCGAGCACGTACGCGCGCGGGCGCTGCATATATGCCTACGTTCTTGCTACTTTGCTCGGAGCATCTGTACGGCTAAGCCGTCTCCTTCGTATCGATCCTCAACATTATCTCTCTCTCTCGTTTGGCCTTTGGGCTTCTTTGCCACGATCTCTTAGCTTCATTGCTAGGTCTCCATAGCCAGCCACGTGGCGGTATATGAGTGTTGCACCCGGCATAGCTCGCAGAGCGAGCCGCTTCTCTACTGGAGCCGGCCTGATTTTGTTGATAACAATCGGGAAGTTTTCGTGCACGTGCAAGGACCAACGCCACATACCGAAGTCGTCGCAATTGAACTATTGAATCTATCTGAATTTTTGGAAACCAACCTGCAACACACGTATAACAAACGAGATCACCACTCCAAGGGAGTAGCGACCAAACAATTCCCCACCCTCCTCAACGCCAGTGACGATCCAAAGTGTACCAGAAGGCATAAAACCTTATTCTTGTTCCGCCATAATGGCGTCGCCTGCTAACCAAACTAATTTAGGGACCTAACTATAGCGCCAACGCAGATCCGAGATCCCAACCCCCTCCCGCCGTCAGAGCGGCAAATAGAGGAGGCGGGGAGTCGTCGAGTCCCGACCGCAGACAGTGGAGACGTGGGCAGATGACGATGACCGGGGTTGAAACCCTATATCGCTTTTTGCAAATTTGGTATGTGAGTACGTGATTGTCGTACTAAAGTGTCCTTTAATATATATTTTTTAACTGAAATCCACTAACACATGTTAATGCCTATTTCACTCTGTGTAGGTCTTACCTGTTCCTTTCTGAGTCGGTAGATGAAAGTGTCCAAAAATTCTTTCTTAACCAAGCTTAGGAATAATTACTTTTTGAATGAGCTTTGCATATGTTTCACACACACAATTTTACAACTTGTTTAATGCATAGTACATAATTTCGTTTTGTTTTTGAAGATGATGCTATTTGTTACTTTATTTTGAAAAGAGTATATATTAATATCATGGAGATACCAATTGCAGTCAGTCTCTGCAACAGCTCAATACCCTAATAACATTACGGATGCATGTAGCAAAAAAAAAGCTAAAAAGGAAAAATCCCGCTACAGAGTTCCAATCCTATTTGTTACTTAATATGATTATTACTGTACCGATATTTACTTAGCGATGAAACATAATACTTTGAGTAGCCATGATCACATGAAACTTCGTATTTATGATACTGTGGTAAAGTCCCAAGGCCCTTATTTTTATCATCTTTATACATGAGGATGAGCATAGACTAAGTTTGGTGATGTTCATACTTCAGA